>SEYY01023153.1:42500-72785 GCA_009176605.1 Armadillidium nasatum | reverse complement strand
CCAATTAGCCCGATTAAAGTGCCAGAAAGTACGTTAGGGCATGGTGAGCTATTGGAGAGAAAGCATATAACTAAGAGCTATAAGATTATGGTCAGAGTTACCAATAGGAGGGAAAATGGTGTATTTATAACTAGAAGGAGTAGTGGTGAAGCATAAATCAAGTGTATTCAAGAATTGGTTAGGACGATCTGGAATGTGTGTGGGTTCACTAATCAATTGCTCCAGATCGTTAAGAATACTGAATGATTGGACCTCCCTCCCACCTGTATCAGTTGAGGACCCAACCATTCAGTGGGTGTGTTAAATAAAGGACCTCAGATTTGGATGAGAAGAAGTGACAGTCTCGTGAGTAGTAGTAAGGTATTGAAAAAAAAACTGGAAAATCTGTTCCATTAAGGGAGCAGTAGCAGAAACACAAGATAATTGTAGTAGTAGGAAGACAGATTTTAAGCCATAAGACGTCGAAATTAGGAGATTCTAGATTTACGAGACGTGTCACAGGAGTGTTAATGTTAATATAGGCACAGACTCCACCATTTAGGTGGACTTATGTATGACTTATAATGTCATTTATAAAGTACATTCCATGTTTGAGTGGTCATATCTCAGTAACCATTCGGAATTATGAAAAATTAATTACATATTTGGAATCTGCTTATTAATCTATAAAGATAATAAAAAAAAAGTTTTTTTTTTTTTTTTTTTGTTTTTTTTTTTTTTTTTTTTTTTTAGTTCCGGCCTTTGAGGGGTATCCAATGAGGATGAGAGAATACGAAAATAATAATGGAAGTTTGGTTATTTGCTTAATTCACCAACTGGAAAGAGCATGTTTCAGACATATATTATTATATGATATTTATATATATATATATATATATATATATATATATATATATATATATATATATATATATATAATATATATATAGAAAAAATAGAGTACAAATAGTATAAAAAGACGGTCAAGATTAAATTTTTACTTCAAAAATTAATGTATTTTGAATGAGAGATTTCATTTAAATTCGATTTAGATTGCCATATACATAAAGACTCCAAAATCTGGAGTTCAAATTCCTCTTCCTGGTCCAAAATTCCAAAGTTGCTCTCCTGTATACAATGATTGCTCTAGAAAGAATGAGAATTTATTGCTGAATAAAGGGGAGTGGGGATGGTGTAATTGATCCACTGTTCTAAAGGATATACTTTCGTGTTCAGCCATCCTCGTATAAAGACAGCTAATTGTCTTCCCTATGTAGGTATCCTCACAGCTATCGCACTTATATTTAGAGACAATCGATGAACACAAAAGCATCGGAATTTTTTTCTGAAAAAAAGAGAAAATTTCCAATTTTGTTTCAAATTGAAAAGATCAATTTAATTAAGTTTGAACTGAGGGAAATTTCTATTCAATATACCTTCAGTTTTGCGTCTTATTTTAATACTCCGTTACTCCATAAAGGCAATCTGGCTTAGGTGTAGATTGTTTCTGAGTTTCGATATTTTTTATATCGAGTGAATTTAATTGTGGTCAAGTTGATACTGAAGCGGAATTTCTTATTACGGCAACTTCGAGGTTAGGCCTCTTTTAGTTCCGAATTGGTTCTGCGATTTGTTAGTAATAGTACCTCTATTTTATCTGTTCGATTTTCGATATTTTTAACAATCGAAACTCAGAAACAATCTACACCTTTACCGGCAATCTCATATAAAGGACCTCTTTGGGTGCTGATAACTTATGAATAGGTTTACTCAGAAATTTAGTTGAAGTTGGTTTAAATACAAAAATTTAAAAAAATAAGGGAATCTGTTCTTAAAAAATAATGAATCCAGATAGTCAAGTCCTTTTGAGAGGTTGAAATATGGAGGAAATCTTTTATCCTCGGTCAAAAAGAGTTTTTGATTAAGTTAATTTTATAAATATATGAGATGAACGAGCTAAATTTAGTCGTCAACTGTATAAAAATTTGTTTCCTTAATATACTAGTTCGGAATTTGTTCTTATACATGTTAATATTTAAAAAACAAAAACAAAAACAAAGAACAGTCTTTTTCTATTTCAACGATGAAAGTAATGTTGGGATGTTTAGAGTTAAAATATTGTAAAAACTATAAATATGTTCAATAGACCTAAAAAGCAGGAATGAATCAATATATATTCTATATATAATAGATTTAATAAAGTAGGACAATCCTTGAGCCAAATAGTTTCATAATAGCACTTGAAGATATTACTTAGGGTGGGACCTAAAGAACTTCCCATCGCAACACCGTGAATTTGCTTTTAAAAATTTATCGTTAAACGTAAATAATGTCTTTTGTAGATATATAGAGTAATTCCTTAAAACTTTGCTTGTCCAAGCCATTCATCGTTGAAGAATTAGAAAATAAATTAGAAAATAATTAATGATAATTTAATTTTAAATGTTTTATCCAAAGGTATATTAATGAATAAACTTTCGACATCGAAACTTACCATTACATATTTATCGGCTTAAGGGAATTTTGTAATTTCATTGACAAAAGAAAACGAATCATTTGCAATCTGCGTTCCACGTTAAGTTCTATAACATTGGAGTGAAGAATTTTGATAGTTTACACTTCCAATACTATCTACTAGTGGTAGATAGTATTGTACCTTTTGGGTGATTAGGTTTATAAACTTTAGATAGTCCATATAAAACTCCCGGTTTAGCACCAGATGAATAAAGAGGAATAAATATCATTAATCATATTTGTGTTGTCTTTAAAATGAAATAAAAAAATTAAGACAACTGGCAACTATTTCAACTGAATGTACTGAAAATTGCAGGAAGAAACAAGAACAAAAGTGGTAGCTTTATTATTATTATAATTATTATTATAATTATTATAATTATTATAATTATTATTATTATATATTATTATTATTATTATTATTATTATTGTAATTATTATTTATTATTTTATTATATTATTATTATTTTATTATTATTATATTATTATTATTATTATTAGTATTATATTATTATTAATTATTACAAATTATTAATTTTAACGCTTATATATATTAAATTAAGGGCGATGATTTTTACACAAATTACTTTACATCTTTCCAGGTTCCAAATTGAGTAAGTCTGAAATTGAAAAAGTCAAATGAAATGCAGTAAAAAACTATAGCGTATATATATATATATTATAATATATATATATACATATATAATATATATATATATATATATATATATATATATAATATATATATAGTTATATATATATATATATATATAATATATATATATATATATAATATATATATATATATATATATATATATATATATATATATATATATATATATATATATATATATATATATTTTATATATATATATATATATATATATATTATATATATTATATATATATATATATATATATATATATATATATATATATATATATATATATATATATATATATATATATATATATATATATATATATATATATATATATATATATATATATATATATATATATATATATATATATATATATATATATATATATATATATATATATATATATATATATATATATATATAATATATATATATATATATATATATATATATATATATATAATATATATATATATATATATATATATATATATATATATATATATATATATATATATATATATATTATATATATATATATATATATATATATATATATATAATAGAAATATATATATATATATATATATATATATATATATATATATATATATATATATATATAATATATATTATATATATATATATATATATATATATATTATTATACACTGAATTTGTTCAAATTTAAAATTTTTGTCCTGGAGGTTGTTTAAAACAGTTTCGGTGTCACTTGTTCCATTCGAAATAGCGAGGCAAAGACTATGATCCCTTATATCTCTCCATCCGCCATTCATCATCATCATTCTTTTGCTAAATTTGGAATATTTCTTGACTTCCATTTTCGTAGGGAAAAATTTCTTTGAAAATCTTTTAAGTTTCCAAGATACTAAAGCTAATTCTTTTACCAAATCGCAATTTTTTCCCCGTACATGAGTTCCACTGAAAAGGAAACAAAAAATTGACTTACATATAAGACTAAAGTAAGGGAATAAGCCGTCTTCTTTGAGTCAAAGCATCTTAAGTTTCAACTATTTCGTTTAAGCCAGGCTTTAGAGTGGCTTAGAATGTCTTTGTAAAGATCTTTGGTATTGACTCAAATAACTAAGCTGCTTTCTTAGTTTATATATTTAGTAAATATATAAAAATTAGTCGTAAAACGTACTGATCAATATACATAAGGAAAACTCTTAATTATTATTTAATAAATCATTAACATGTCAATTTTCAAATAATTTCTTCATCCATCTTGCAAGTAAATAATAAAAAATGTTATTTTATATTCTAATTTGTAGTGCCGTAAATAGATTTCACAGTCGCGCGCGCACACACACACAAATATATATATATATATATCCTCTGGTAGGCTAAGACTGAGCTCCTGAAAAAAAATTTCCGGAACAGGGATCAAATTAAAGCAAAGGAAGTTAGAAAATAGATAAGTGGAGTGTGTTTCAGACTTTACCAGTGAAGTTCATGTAAGAATGAGCATAGCTGTTAAGTTAGGGGTCAGAATTGGACAGAGAAAGGATTAGTCTGTGTAGAAAAGCTTGTAGTTCGAATTCTCAGTGGAGGAGGTATACGACTGGAGAGTTCAGGAGAGTGGTATCTGTTGTAATATCGATAATATTGAGAGAGTAACCCAACAATTTGAAGGACAAAAAGAGATTGGAAAGAGTTAATGAGAGCGGAACAGTTCATACGACGAAGTGAATAGATGATAAAGTAATGAAGAAAAGCCATTAATGAAAAGTAGGAAAAAAAAACTTGGGGATAGTACATATTCCTGAGGAACACCATTATTACTAGATTTAAAGGATGAACGGAAGCTGTCTTCAGCAGCCGCTATAAGGAAATTAGCGAGAATTCTGCAGAGAAAAAGATAGATAGAAAGAGGGAAAGTTTAAAAACTGAAGTTAAGTCCAGTGTCACAGCAAAAGATTTACCTATACGCCGAAGAGTAGAGGACCAAGAGTCAGATAAAAGAGAAAGATCACTAGTTGGTTGTTCCTTACAGTCACACTGGCGATCAGTTAGAAGATTTAAAATATTTCAGATTTTTTTCTGTTAAAGATAGGTTTGAAAACTTTAGAAAGAAAGGAGGTTAAACAAAAAGAACAATAGTCAGAGGGTTGAACGTGTTTCCACTTTTGCGGGACAGGCTAAATGAGCTTAAGCTTGCAGAAAGAAGGGAAGGTCAAAGAAGAAACACAAAGAATATTATATATATATATATTATATATATATATATATATAGTATATATATATATATATATATATATATATATATATATATATATATATATATATGGTCAGACTTCAATTTAACATCCATTTGCAGACATTTGTATTTCGATGTTTAAGTGTCATTTTATGTCAATTTTTTAAATTTATTAAATAAATGTGTTAAAATACATTGTGGCTTTCTAGATTATTTATAAATTTTAGTTTTATACGAAACAAAAAGGAATACTAGTTGGCCACATAAGCGATCATTATAATTAATTTATCAACAATTAATTCATCAATAATTAATTTATCTTCTTAATTTGTCAACAAATGGGCTTTATTATTATTTAGTTTTGGCTGCTTTTAATTCTCTTACAACAGAGTATTCATAATCTTGCATCAGTTTAATATTTTGAGGCCTCACCGCCATGTTGAATTGGAATCAGCTAACTCACAGGCTGACTCGAAAACATGAAGTTGCAAGAAAGCGACAAAGTGGAAGTTGAAAGTTTGGATAGGATGTGCTGCAAGAAAAACAGATACGAGAAAGTGTGTATAGTTAAAGGTTGTATAAATTATACTTCAAGATGATAATTTGAATATTGGAATATTTGTTTCAAAGAAAATATAGCAAAATGAGATTTAAATGAAATTTAAAAATGTAGACGTTGCTTTAAGACAAAATTGCAGACTGGAAGAAAGCTTTAAAAAGGTCTTAATATTAAAAAAAAAAAAAAAAAAAAAAGAAACTGTGGAAATATAAATACAGAAAGACTTTCTCACAGTGTAACATAAAAGTACATTTAAGTTAATAATTGTAAATTAAATCAAAGACAGCTATCGTAAATAAATAACTGACTCCCTCGACAATATATTTACATTTATTTATACAGTTCTCCATCAGGAAAAGACAAGTTACTTATAGAATCAAAAATTATTATAACTAAAGAAAAATAAATTTGACCGTAAAAATGAAATGAGAAAGTTGGGGAAGGAAAATTTATCCAAACTTTCCATGAAATGTACTATATACTAAATGGCTTTAATTATTATTATTATTATTATTATTATTATTTTATTATTATTATTATTATTATTATTATATTTACACACTAACATAGCAGTATTAGTACTAGTAATAGAAGAAATATCAATAATAAAAATATTACTACTACTACTACGACTACTACTACTACTACTACTATATAATAATAATAATAATAATAATAATAATAATAATAATTTAATTGTAATAATAGTAGAAGTAGAAGCAGATTATTTCTTACCATGAACCTATATGAAGAACTCTAGAGAATCTGAGGGTAAGAGCTGGAGGTGATTTTTTGAAGCACGAACTGACTACGGATGCCAAAGTCCAATCCCAATTGTAATCATCGTAAGAACAAAATTCCTTCGCACATTTCTTAATGTCTTTATAAATATCTCGATTAAAAGCAAATCCCATGTTGAAACCGCTGACAAACCACTTTCTCAAATAAGTCTAAAAAAAAAAAAAAAAAAAAAAAAAAATTTGAACAATTTTTTTTTTTGTAAATTATTTTTTTTTTTCGGTTATAACAATATAAAAAATTCAAAATTTAAAAAAATTCGTTTATCCCTCAAAAACAAAAAAAAACAAAAAAAAAATATATATATATATATATATATATATTATATATATATATATATATATATATATATATATATATATATATATATATATATATATATATATATATATATATATATATATATATATATATATATATATATATATATATATATATATATATATATAATATATATATATATATATATATATATATATATATATATATATATATATATATATATATATATATATATATATATATATATTATATATATCGGCATCCGCATTCCTATTTCGAAATATCATAATTTTATAATATCGCATCCGTAGTTTAAAATTAACTTTTAATTAGCAAATTTAAAATTAACATCCGCATCCGCACTTTTTCAAAATTCAAATCCGCATCCGCATCCGCACCTCCAAAATTTTTGCATCCGCAAATTGAAAAAATGAACATTCCGATAAGCGCTAATTTCAAAATATGACTTAAACGCATATATATATATATATATATATATATATAATATATATATATATATATATATATATATATATATATATATATATATATAATATATATATATATATATATATATATATATATAATAATATTAAAATATATAAAATAAATAAAAAATAATTTAAATATATATTTATATAAATTATTTATTATATAAATATATATATACAGGGTGTATCATTAATATTGCGAAAAAATCCAGTATGATATTCCTTGCAGAAATATAAGATAATATGTGAAGATAAACATTTCACCGAAAACACCTCGTTTCCAAGATACAAGGTGATGGAACCTATTGAGAAATGAAGTTACAATAAACAGGAAAGTAAATTTGCAGACGTAATTAACAATTTCATTCAATTAATTTAATATAAGAATACATACATTACTACACAGAGGAAAATATACAACAGAAATAGGACAAAGCAATGGTGCACGAAGGTTATAACAAATGTTGAAAATGAGCACCCCCAGCGGCAATACAAGCCTCTATTCTGCGACGCATTGATTGGCGGACACGTTCAAATATACCGTGTGTGTGCTGAATTGTGTCACAACATTCGATTATGCGAGCCCTTAATTCTTCAGAACTTTCAAATGTTGTTCCATAAACCAAATGTTTCAGGTGCCCCCACAAGAAGAAATCCAATGCATTTAGGTCTGGAGACCGTGGAGGCCAAGGTTCTGTACCTCCCCTACCTATCCAACGGCGTGGATATACAGTGTTCAAATAGTTACGGGCAACTGAACAAAAATGAGCCGGAGCGCCGTCGTGCATGAAATACATTTTCGATCTTAATTGCAATGGGACGTCTCCCAGTAGTGTAGGCAGGTCATGTTCAAGAAAGTGGCGATACACATCTCCAGTAAGCTTCTCTGGTAAAAAGAATGGACCTATCAAATGGTCGCCAACAATTCCGACCCAAACATTCAATGAAAACTGGTGTTGATGGCGGCATTCAGCTATTGCATGTGGGTTCTCATCAGCCCATATGTGATTGTTGTGGAAGTTCGATATGGCGTCTCTGAAAAAATTTGCCTCATCGGTGAAGAATACTTCTGCTAAGTGGTGAGGGTTGTGTGCAATTTTCTGTTGCATCCATCGACACAAAGCTACTCTAGCAGGAAAATCAGTTGGTAAAAGTGCCTGCACACGTTGGATGTGATAAGGGTACAGAAGTTGATTTTTCAATACCCTGAAAACTGTCGAATGACTTACATGCAGTGTTGCAGCAATCTTTCTGGTACTTGTTGTAGGACTGTCCTCAAGTTCTTGGAGAACCTGTTCTTCGACATCTGGAGTTGATACTGTGCGAGGGCGCCCGTTTCCATTGGTAAGTTTTTTAAAACTTCCTGTTTCTCCAAGACGTTGATGGAGACGTGCAAACATAGTATGATGCGGTATGACACGATGAGGGTACATTTCTTCATAGAGACGCATGGCTGCTAATGAATTACAGTTCTCACGACCGTAACCAAATGCATATCGCACATTGCGGAGGTTTTGCTCCTTATACTACTTATATATATATATATATATATATATATATATATATATATATATATATATATATATATATATATATATATATATATATATATATATATATATATATATATATATATATATATATATATATATATAAAGGAAAAAAAAGAGAGAGAGGGGTGGGGGGAAAGCTAAAGGGAAGCAGATGCAAAATTGGAAAAAAAATAAACTAAGATCGATGTTCCTAGCAACCAGAATGTAGAAAATTTTTTACAACTTTTTGAACTCATACTATAGAGTGTAAGATTACAGAGATGCTTGGAAAATGAAGAGGAAGTATATGTATAAAAAATAAAGAAAGTTAAAACTATTTTTTCCTTTCTATTTTATATTAAATTTATACAAATATATATTTTTTTGTCCACTGTAATTACACTGTAATATTTTTATTTATTAAAATAAAGTTTGATTTCTAAATCTAATTGTAAATCAAATATAATCATATTTTAATTAAAAATCATACAAATTTAGTCACAAATTATTTAGCAACCTGGTCCCTTATAAATACTTTGTCACCAACGGCACTTCTTGAAAACTTATGTTTTCTCAAGCTTTCTGATAGCTCAGATTTTCAATATTATGTCTTATGCTCTGCTATAATTTTGGCATTTTTATATTAATCTAACAGACAAACCAACAGTGGCCATTGAATATAAAAAGTAATTCAAACTTTTTTTATTATTTTTTTTCTTGAGTTTGGCTCAGGAAAAGCATAACTCCAAAATGGATGACAGTCCAATGTTGCAAGTCAAACCCAGTTTAAGAAGAACACCAACAGCCTAACTAAAACTAGGGTCTAGCAACTCAATAAAAGAGTGAGTAATATTTTGAACTTTTGTTGTAGCTGATAATGAAAGCAAAAAAATGTCCTTTTATATTTCTTAGGGAATATTTTAGTGTTTAAAAAAAAGGGACCTCAAATTCTACAATTTAAATAAATTTTAAAATTAGATTAATAAAATCAAGTTTTGTTTTATGAGTCAAGGCTAAAATACTAAAGTCTATAATATTTATTTCAGACTTGACTCACCCATAAATTGTAAACTCTTACTACAGAAAAGGAAGAAATCTCAGCAATAGAAAAATATGTACTCCTAAATTGCCCCCATATTTTTTTTTTTTTTTTTTTTTTTTTTTTTTTTTTTTTTTTTTAACTTTAAAAGTTCATAACTTCCCACATTTCCATAAAGTTTTTTATACATCTTTTTCAAGTAAAATTTTACAAATTGTGAGCATTGATATCCTTCTATTTTTCTTCTTAACATTAATTTTGAAAAATCATTTTTTCTGTTATAAATTTATTTATTTTCTGTAAAGCACATGTCAAGAGAAGAAATATGGATAGTAATAGATAAAGATGAAAATCTAAATATAAAGAGATGTAAACCCAGAAAGAAATTTAATATTTGTTTTTAAAAAATTCTATAAATTTGAATGGGATGATGGTGATAAAAGAAGAGTAATAATACAGAGGAAATTTGGAAAAAAAATGTAAGGTTGCGGATAAAAAGTGTTTTCGTACATATAAGGCCTTTCTAATAAATTGCAATTGTCAAAAAGAATATCCCTTTCAAAGAATAACAAGGGTATTATGACTCCGGCATTTAGATTTCAGTCAAAATAGTGTCTAATTTGCGCTTACAAAAACTAGATGCTTGTAAATTTTAATGGAAAATATAGTTATTAAAAGAACAAAAACTTCTAAAACATTTAAGGCTAAAATTGGAAAATAAATTATATAGGAGAGAGAGACTAAAGAAATACTTAAACTTTTCGTTTTGACTAATCAAATAAAAGGTTTTCGTCACTTTTGTAAGATATCTGATATTTTTCATCCTGACATTTAATGCCCTGACATTTAATGAGGGTAGTTGGAACAATAAATGTTGTAGTATTTATTTATAAAAATTTCACAAGAATAAATAAAGACCTTTATTTAGCTGATAACATTCTAGACTTCTTTGGATCACATTTCTCATCAATAAATGTTCATTCAGTTTTTCTCTCACACATGTTTCTTCATAAATCTACAAGCTCCTTTACATGCTTTCCTGCTCTGTGTAAGGTCAGTCAGAATTCTTCCTATATGACTGCAAGCAAGAATTACAAATCTTTTACAGTTTACTGTCATGATCTTGATTTTATAAAACATTTGCACATTTTCAAATGCTTCATTATCATTACTGCATGAGTATATTAATAAATGTCAGAAATATAGTAAATAACGATTTATTTACCTCGCGTCAAGAACTCTCATCATTGTTTGGTCGCAATGATTATATTCATATCATAATACATTTACAAGTCAACTCTTAATTTGGAATGGATATGAGGCAAACATATGAGAGAAGAGGGTTGGTGTTGGAGAAGGCTAATTTTTTAATACCAAGATGATGTGTTAAACATTGATCTGCTTGATAGTATTTCATTTGCAACGTTTAAAAATTTAGATTGGTATATGAATAATAAATTTATGGGTTACCTGACTCTACTTTCAAGAGTCCTGATTGATTGTATATACATTCTTTAGACAACTGACATTATATTTAGAATCTGGGTCATTTTGAATCCCATGGTATCTTTTAAGAGTCATCTAAATATTGATAATTCCTTTTTACCTGTAAAGCTTACTTGATGATAATTTGGTTACTTTACTTGCTTACTGAATGTGTAATTAAGAACTTCAATTAATATTAAATCTGTTTGCAATGCCCCACAAAGATCAATAGAAATTTTTATTAAAAAAATAGACTTAGTAATTTACTTATGTGTTGAAATGAGCAAACTTGATTAAATCCAAATGATAAGACATGTGATGTCTTTTCATCATGTTTCTAATTTACTAAAAATTCCTTTTAAAAATTATCTCTGAATTCAAACATCTTGTCTCATTATCGTCACTATGTTCATCATTTCTGTAATTCTACTTGTGATAATTACTTGCATTTTATGTTTAATATCGCAAAATTCAGTCGGAGTGACTATGTGATGAAAAAGGCTAAATATAACAACAATATCTCATAAGCGAATCGATAGATGTAAGAAATGATAGTGAAAAGGAAGAGGAAGTTACTCTTCCTTCAAGTAATATTTTATTTCTTAAAAGAAATGACGCAAAAATAATTTTAAATTGTAATGAAGACAAAGCAAACTTTCTTCGTAAAATACATACCATTAATATGTTTCGATTTCACTGCTTTCAAGATTGGATTAAAAACGACACTATCAATTACTTTATCTTTGATAACAACAAAATTAGAGTAGTACAATTCAGTTAAATTGAATAAATAAATAAATAAATAACTGAAGTTGAATAAATGACCATGGTAGTTTTTATTTAAAGTTTTAATATATTCTTTGAATATTTAGATCGTATTTTTCATTTCATTCGAATTCTTATAGCAAAACTAAAGGATCTTATCCTAAAATTAGTAACTTTGATTTATGCACACTTACCACAGTAGAATCTTTAGCTAATTGTCCTTGGTAATTTCCCAGACAGAAAACATTGACGGGTTCTTGCAGCTTTCTGCTTTCCACAACAAGCAATTTCAGGATGTGTAAAATATCTGGAAACACGTAATGATCTTCTTCAAGAAATAAAACATAACCTCGAAATTCTTGGAGTTCTCTTATCTTATCAAAAATCCTACGTAAAAGTATTTTCATAAGGTAAATTTTAGAAATATTAATAACTTTTTAAAATGCAGTTTATAGATACCCCCAGACTAATAATTTTGAATTAATTAAAAGAATTAGAATTAGTTTTTAAATACCCTGGACAATTAATTTTGAATTAACTAGAGCAACTTATAAAAATTAACCTCTCTTTATAATCTATCGACTTATAATTATAAAATATCGTCGAACTGAAATTAGTTGGTGATGAGGCAGTTGTTAACTAACAAATTAAAATTTGGTCAGTTATTCCCAGTAATTGACCTATTTTTCGATAGTCTGGCTGTTTATATGATCAGTTAACTTTCCTAAAGAACTAAAAGATGAATCTATGTTAAAGATAATTCTTCTGAAGTATTTCAAGTTTAATTTTAATCTTAATTTCATGTATTATGGAATTAAACCTGTAGGGAACGTTATATATTTTTTGGCCTCTTCAGTACTCACAGTTAATTAAACGATTTTTTTTTATTTACTGTTAAACAAATTTTTTTTATGATTCAAAAAAATCTGGATGAAATTTATTCATTCTTGAATGATTTTTATAGACAATGGTGGCCCACATCATGTGAATGACTTATTGACAATGATAGCCTACTTTATGGAAAATCCTTATATTTTTGATTTAATTAAATATTTTATGATTTAATAAGGGCG
The DNA here is from genome assembly GCA_009176605.1 of Armadillidium nasatum. Lineage (NCBI taxonomy): Eukaryota > Metazoa > Arthropoda > Malacostraca > Isopoda > Armadillidiidae > Armadillidium > Armadillidium nasatum. The sequence continues at coordinate 59,380 of SEYY01023153.1, read as the reverse complement.
TTCTCCAGAAGGATTTTCGTCCTTTTTAGGGGTGAAATTTATCAGTACACTTTTTCTGTTTTTTCCTTAGTTATATAGTAAAATCTATGAGGATTCCAAATCTGTAATCAGTTTTTTAAAATTCCAAGCGGTTCCTGAGAAAAAGAGTTTTAAAGTGACCCCTGTCGAATGACCTTCAAAAACGGTATATTACTCTCCTCCAGAAAAAAACAATTTTTTTTTTAAGATCTATAATTCTTTTTCAGTATTCTTATAGAGAATTTTCTGCTCATTCCAAATATGTAATTAGTTTTACATATTTCCTAATAGTTACCGAGATATGACCACTCAAAAACTCTCAAATTTGGACCCCCCAATAAAAAGACCCCAACTGTTGGGGGGGAATATTTTCATTTTTTTTTCAGCAGTTTTATAGTAAAATCTATGCTGATTTCAAATCTGTATTTAGTTTTTTTTTCCAAACAGTTTCTGAGAAAAAGACTTCCAAGTGACATTTGTCTTAGACCTTGAATTTGTCGGCAAATCGCTCTCAAAGGAAAATTTTTTATTTTTTTACTTTTAAAATTAGTTTTCAGCAGTTTTATAGAAAATCAAACGCAGATTCCAAATCTGCAATTAGTTTTCCATAATTCGAAATAGCTACTGAGATATAGCCACTGAAAAAATCTCAAAAGGGGAAGGCTTCAAGGAAGGGACACTAAGGTATGGGGGTCAAAAAAATTTTTTTTTATCGATTCTTTAGGAAAATGTATGCTGATTCCAAATCTGTAATTGTTTTTTTCTAATTGCAAGCAGTTCCTGAGAAAAAGACTTTTCAAGTGACACCTATCGAATGACCTTTGGTTTGGCAATATGAGGCAACTTCAAATAAAATTTTTTTCAATAAATTTAGAAATTTGCTTTTAGTATATTCTTATAGGAAATAATATGCAGATTCCAAATATGTAATTAGTTTTTCCTAACTCCAAATAGTTCCTGAGATATGACCATTCAAACGTTGAATGCATTTTATAAATGAAAATATTGAGTTTTACGTTTTTTCAATTTTCTGAAAATGGCACTTTCAAAACATAAAAATTCGCCAAAAAAAAACAAGCCCAACGAACGTTATCACACTTATTTTATTGAATTACAGACAGTTAGAGGAAAATAAACACATCTATCTGATCCCCAGATTATTTGCGGTTAATTTTAAAAAATTATTTGAACTTGCAAAATGACTTAAAAATGAAAATTTTGAAAATTTGCGATGACTTTGTGCAGCGCTTAAACCATCTAAGCTACAAGCTATTATTAAAATCATGCGTTCATTTGATTCCTACATATGTTTCTAAATCTTTAAAAGAAAAAAGAAAAGAAAACATAAAATATTTTATATTTTATTAAGGATTTAATGAAAAAAGTGAAAATGGCTAAATATGAGATTTGGTCCACTAAAAAAAAAAAATTAGCCCAACGACGGATCTCATGTTTTGGAAATATATGCATTAATAGTTACCCTTTAAAGCCGTTCTCTTCTCATATCTATAAAAAATGGTTGGAAATCCTTATGGAGCACTCCTTTTAAAGATAAAGCCATATTTTGGTTTACATATTTGCTTCTTAGTGAAATTTAAAATCTCTGGTTAAATTTTGAGGTGCCAAAATTTCCCTAAAACTAGATTCCCATTATGAATGGCAACACAAAAAACCAGGTTGGGCATTTTTTGGAAGATGCTAAACAGCTTGCTCTTATAACTCAGAACACGTTACAAACAAAATTGAAATGTAAGTGTTTTTTAATAATTATATCAACCTCATCGACAAGATCTTCCAGAGAACGTGATGTATTTAACTATTTAACAGACTTTCTTTGAATAATAATTGTTTATTTGGATATTAGGATTTATTGATGTTAGCATCTAGTAACTACTTAGAACTTGACCCTTTGACTACTTTGACACTTACAGTATAAAGGTTCTAATTTGTAACTGGAGTTAGGATCTGTGGCCTGGTATTTGAATGGCAATTGTTCAGTTAAGAAAGGTACAGTTTCTCGTTTAAAATACTTACTAAAATTTAAATAAAGTCTTAAACATTAATAAGGCGCTTCTTCCTAAAGAACTTTTTTATGGAAAAATACCTAAAAGTTATACTTAAAATTTGGCTAGAAGATCATATTAATATTTGGTGAGTAACTTTAGATTTTATTGTTTATAATTACTATTTTCTTTAGGCTAATTATATCTAAATTTGGTTTCTTACTTTAAAATTATTTTTAGGACAGACAGTCACATTACTGTCTTATTCTCCGCGATTTCTGTTTACAAGCAAATCGCAACAACTTGAAGCAAGTACGATATTAACATAATCTTAAGTTTATTATACTGTTTTGTTCTTTAAAATCACAAAATCAAAGCTAAAAGCCTCTTAAATTGAGAAATTGATAAATAATTAACTCACAATATTTAACAAGTTTAATAAAAACTAAATTTTTAATTCAAGAAATACTTCAGTCTTTTTTTAAACAATTTAAAAAAAATGACATTTACAGACTGATTTCGTGAAATATAAGTAAAGATTTTGCAAAAGTAACAAAAGTTATTCAAAATAAAAGAATTGTTTAAGTTTTTCCAGTCTTAAGATAGATCAATACTTACTGGACTAACTTCCACCACCAATGGTGCTTAATTTGCGTCAACGAAGCGACTCTGTAATGACCGAAACGATCTGACCAATTAAGGTTAAGACACTTAGTAACGCTGAAAAATAAATAAATAAATTAAAAAAATAAATAATTAAATAATAAATAATATATATATATATATATATATATATATATATATATATATATATATATATATATATATATATATATATATATATATATATATATATATATATATATATATATATATATATATATATATATATTATATATATATATATATATATATATATATTTGCCGTCTACCGTGGCTCGAACGGTAGGGTGATTGACTCACGTGCTTGAGGGCGCCGGTTCGATCCCACTTCGGGACCCTAGGTATATACTACCTAGAAAGTTCCTCTCCTCGAATAGGGCAATGCCCGTGAGATGTGAACTTATATATATATATATATATATATATATATATATATATATATATATATATATATATATATATATATATATATATATATATATATATATATATATATATATATATATATATATATATATATATATATATATATATATATATATATATATATATATATATATATATATATATATATATATATATATATATATATATATATATATATATATATATATATATATATATATATATATATATATATACGGAAGAGGGAAATAGCGCTCAAAAGGCGGTGAGGTTACCCCCATTGGGTATATGGGATGTTAATGGTACTTCCCATCTCATCTAGGTGCCCAATGGTTCGCTCCCTTTCGCACTCACCTTCTACACGGAGTAGGCTCTCGTTCACACACATAAAACATTAATACTGACACACGCTTTAAAAAAAATCAATAATGGCATCAACAACAGTAGCCTCGGAGAAGCCCCGGGGGCGGTTTCCAAAAACAGCACCTCATCCACCCCTTTCTCCGTTGCCACTTGGGAGTTGGTGACCTCCGGTGATAGGATTGGTGCCACCAAGATACTGCACCCGGCTTGTCCTGATACACGGTCTATTTTTTTTCATTAAGTTCTGCAACAATCTCGGTCTGCACTCCAATTTCCACTTTGTTGAACATCACCTCTCTTCTTCTAGACCTCACCTCTTGTTCGTGACCGAAACTCTGATGTTTAAGCGTTCTGATTGCAAACCCTATTCTGTTTTCTCCTACTGTCACTATCTTCATTTTTTAGCCAAAGGCGGTTGTTGTGCATACGTGCGCAACGATGTCGTTTGTTCTCATGTCTCTAATTTTGAGTCTTCCGAATTTTCCATTTTATGGCTCAGGCTCTCCTGCCATTCTACTACTAAATTCATTTGTTCTGTTCATTTCTGTTCATCTGATAATTCTACTGACTATCCTAAATTCTTCGACTATTTAAACTCCAAAATAGAGCACATTCTCTCCATCTCCTTTCACTGATATCATCATTTTAGGTGATTTCAATGTTCGCCACCGCCAATGGCTTTCTTCTAGTTCACATGTTACAGCTGGTGAAAGTGTCTTCCATTTCGCAATCCAAAGCGACCTTGAGCAGTTGGTGCAGCACCCTACTCGTATCCCTGATCGTTTTGGAAATGAACCCAACATTCTAGACCTTTTTCTAACTCGTAATCCTTCTCCTTACACTGTTAAACTCTTTTCCCCTCTGGGTTCCTCCTATCACCTTCTTATCTCTGTATCCTCTTTTATCTCTTCAAGTTTTCCGCAGAAACACTCCCTTCTATTGAAAGGAAACGTTTGTAGCATTTCAGAGCCGCAAGCTGGTCCTACTTGCGGTCGTACTTCTTCGATTTCCCGTTTAATGATTATTGCTTCCGTGGGAGGGGTCCCTCGGAGTGTGCAGAACGCATTACCAAGGTGATTCTCTTCGGGCATGGAGGCGTAAAATCCATTTTCTTTCCCTTCTACTAAACCTAACAAACTTTGGCTTAACTCTGCTTGGTCTCGCGCTCTCCGCCGCAGGGATGTTGCCTTCAGGGATTACCATCGTCTTCAAACTCCACAAACTAACGCTATTTATATTTCATCCCGGAATCGTGCAAAATCTATCCTTCGTAACACTAAAAGCTCTTTTCTCTGTAGAAAATGCAATAATCTTTCTGGTTCCTCTTCTTCACGTTCTTTCTGGCATTTTACAAAAAAATGTCGCCTCTAACTTTGTTTCTTCCTCTTTCAATCCTTTAATATCTTCCTACGGCTCAACTGATGTTTTACCTTCTTCTAAAGCTGAACTCTTCGCTCAAACTTTTGACTAATTCTACCAGAGACGGTTCCGGAGCTATTCCTCCTCCTTCAATCCCCTCCAACTCAATTATGCCTAAAATTAGAATTTCTACTCTCTCTGAGCTTAATACTAAGAAGGCGTGTGGTTCCAATGGTATTCCTCCTGTGGTTCTCAAAACTTGTGCTTGGTAAAACTATTTCGTCTTTGTCTCTCAACTTCAACCTTCCCTTCTTACTGGAAACATGGGCTCATTCAGCCTGTGCCGAAGAAGGGGACCCCTCTCAACCCTCCAACTATTCTTAGAAGGATAATTTGAAAACATCTCAGTTCTTCAAATCTTATCTCTGATCGCCAATATGGCTTTCGTTAGAAACGCTTTGATTTCTAAACTTCCCTCTTTCAAAATCTATCCTTGTCTCTGTGATCTTCTCACTAATTTCCTTTCCGGAAGTTCTATATCAGTTGTTGCAGACCGCTACCGATCTTCCTTTAAATCTATTAATTAAGGGTTCTGTCCTATTTCCAACACTTTTTCTGCTTTTCATTAATGATCTTCTCTCCATTACCTCATCTCCTATCCACTCCTATGCTGATGACTTCACCCTTCATTACTCCTTCCAGTTTGAAAACCGCCCAACCCAACAGCAGTTGACAGACTCGAGAAGGGTAGCCTTGAAGAACTAACCTCTGAGATTTCACGTATTTCAAATTGGGACATAGAAAACATGGTTGTTTTCAATGCCTCAAAAACTCAGTTCTTCAATCTCTTCACTTGACACAATCTTCCACACAAGTAGGATGCCTTCTTCGAAAGCACACAACCCAAACCTTGACCTGTTCTTAATATTCTTGGTTTATCCTTTTCTCGTGATCTTTCTTGGAAAGATCACATTACTTCTATTTCTAAAGAAGCTTCTAAGAGGTTGGGTGTTCTGAGGTGCCTTCAGAATTACTTCACGCCATCCCAGTTGCTTGCTCTCTATAGGGGTGTTGTTCACCCATGTATGGAGTATGCTTCGCACATCTGGGGTGGTTCGACTCATACAGCTCTGCTTGAGAAGGTGGAATCTAGGGATTTTCGTCTCATCAACTCTACTACTCTCACTAACTCTATCCAATCTCTTTCCACCCGTCTAGTTATTGCGTTACTCTCTCTTTATTATCGCTGTTACAACGGACACTGCTCTTCTGAACTCTCTCGTCGCATACCTCCTCCACTGATAAGAGCTCATACTCCTTTCTACACAGTCTCATCCTTTCTCTGTCCAACCTTCTGACCCCAGACTTAACTGCTTTTCTCAATCTTACATATACTCTACTGGTAAAGTCTGGAACACACTCCCTTTATCTGTTTTCCCAACTTCCTTTGACTTTAATACTTTCAAACGACGTGTATCTGAACATGTTGGCTTCCTTCGATCAGGATAGGATTTTTCCAACTCTGGTTGAATTTGGTAGGCCTCCGACCTTTGCCCACCGGTGTATATATATATATATATATATATATATATATATATATATATATATATATATATATATATATATATATATATATATATATATATATATATATATATATATATAATAAATTGAGAAGTGCTCTTGCTACTCGTCTTTCTACACGGTCTCATCCTTTCTCTATTCAACTCTCTGACTCCAGACTAAACCGCTATGCTTAATCTTACATGTATTCTACTGGTAAAGTCTGGAACACACTCCCTTCATCTATTTTCGACTTACACACCTTCAAACGACGTGTATCAAGTCATGTCGGAATTAATTTGACCAAGTTTCCGTCTTTTCTCCTAACTGTGGTGAAAATTTTAGTAGGTCTCTGGCCATTGCCCATCAGAGATGAAATAATATATATATATATATATATATATATATTATATATATATATATATATATATATATATATATATATATATATATATATATATATATATATATATATATATATATATATATATATATATATATAGAAATAAAAACATTATCACTTATAAAGAATAAGCAGATCTAAGTAATTGTGTATTATTATGGAATATTAAAATATCTTAAAATAAATAAATAAATAAATAAAAATCTAAGAAGCTGAATTTCATTCTGTAAAATGATTTTTATTTGATGACAATTTTAATAAATGGAAAACAATTTTAAGAGACTGTCAGGAAATTAAGTAAATTTAATTCTTTGTGTCTTTTTCTTATTCTCTATATTTAGCACTATCAAATTTTCTTTTCCTTTCCAAAAATCGTTATTTCTTAAAAGTAGAATATTCAGTTTTATTGTCAAGCATCCTTAAGTTTTGAATGACTATTTTGTAAATGTAAGTTCTAGAGCTTCGTGGAGTATTCCGAGCTTGTCTGAAAAAATAATGCAGCGTACGAAGTGTTAAGGAAACAATGTATATGTAATGTTCAAGAGTTCTATGTACTCTGTTTACATATAAACGATGAAGCATTCTTCTCATTAATTATGGAGAGTATCACATTTTAAAAGAAGTCATAGATTCCAAAACTTCTCCACGCTTCTTGAAGTTGTTATGAAACATATACACCTTTCTCCTTCTGTCTATAGGGAAACATTACTTAAGAATAACTGAGAACAAAAAAAAAAAAAATTCTCGTTAAATTATAATTTTTGAACTATGGTTCATTTCAGTAAAAATTTTGCAAAAGAGAAAATCATTTAGTAAGAACATTTTTAAATTTTTCATTTTTAAATCAATTGAAAGGTTAACATATTCATAATTATAAAAAAAAATCTTTGTTTATTTTGTAGGCTAATTTCTACTTTAATTTTAATTAAGGTCTGTTTAATATATTACTTATATCAATTAAGTTTCCGATATATAGTTAATCTTGTGATTAGGTAAAGGGACCCAGGCGACATCTTACTTAAACGTTAATAATCCTATTTTAGTTAATCTATTGATTAAATTAGGTATGGAAGGGCAGCTGTTCTCTTACAATCCCTTTAATCCAATAAAACAAATTACTTATATCAGTTAAGGTTATGTTATGAGATAATCGATCAATTGTGTAAGATATAGGACTCTGTCTATAAGGGGTAGTAGTAACAATAAAAATACTTGTTTTCTAACTTAACTTCAGTAATACTCACTTCTTTAAATGAGTTCCATTCCATAAACAATCCCGAGGATCTCTTCCAGGAAACGAAAAAGGGTTCAGTTGAATAGAAAATGGGAAGAAAATTTGCATGACTTTAAAAGCTGAAATACTTCTTATAAAATGATTGATTTCATCGTCCCAATAATCGTGACTGAAAATGACCAAAGATTTGTCGATATGTTTCGCATTCGTCAATGACTCCACCAAATGTTTTAGATTTACCAGACGGTTATGAACCTGCAATTAGTATAATAATATGTGTAACAAATAGGTTATGAAAGATTTGTTGTTATCTTGAAGCACAAACCCTCTCTCTCTCTCTCTCTCTCTCTCTATATATATATATATATATATATATATATATATATATATATATATATATATAATATATATAATATAATATATATAAATATATATATATATATATAATATATATATATATATATATACATAAATCTGTAATATATTAATATCTGCTATAGGGCTCGAACCAACGACTTTTAAGATGGTAAGTCTGCCCGTTACCACTAAGTCATGACGGTTCAAAAAGGAATACCACTGGGATGGATTATAAAGGCCACCCGAACTGGACTCCTCCGACCGCAACTCAGGCAGAGGGCGATGAGGTCAAAGGTCGAATCCCACGCTTACAGACAATTATATAAAGAAAACCTCAAAGTTTAAAGTCCGCTATAACTTTCACAGACTAATTTCATATACAAAACTGCAATATATTAATGTCGGTTATAGGACTCGAACCAACGATCTGTTTTCTGTTTAAGATGAACCCATAAATAAAAATCACAAGAATCAAAGTCTGGGAACCTAGGCGGCCATGAAGTAGAATCATTGATGTAGATCCACCCCTCTGTCGATGGAGTTGGGCCTCCAGTCGTGCCGAAACCACGCTGGAGTTTCATATCGTACAGAAGGTCGAATAGGTAGAAGTCGAGGTAAGCAAAGTACAATGTTCCACTCAGGGCCCCGTCAAGGATATGTAGCTGGAGTAATGTATTATTCTAAATCCTGCATCAGGTGTTGACATTGATGCGCCACTAGAAGCTCTAATGAAGTCTGCAATGTATTTAATTCTTCATATTGTCCCATCGATATCACGTAAACAAGTAGACTACGGCCTTGTAAATATTCGGTTGAACTTCAATGTGATGATGTTACCTTCCATCTGTCGAAGTTTGTAAACATCGATGTGAATGAACCCTATATATATATATATATATATATATATATATATATATATATATATATATATATATATATATATATATATATATATTATATATATATATATATATATATATATATATATATATATATATATATATATATATATGTGTGTGTGTGTGTGTGTGTGCGTGTGTGTGCGTGTGTAGGCGTGTATGTACATGTGTGTACGAAAAGGATATATATAATTTGGTCTTACCTGAATGACTATTACAGTGTCTTCAGAGGTCAAAGGTCCAAACTTGTCCAAGTTGTAAATGTGTTGTAATTCGTTTAAGTATTTTGTTACATTTTTCAGTCTGATGATTTCTGATCTATTTAAAGACACTTCTATCGTGTCAACGACATGAGAGACATGAGAAATATTTTTGGGATCTCCTAGTTTTAATGAGGGAGACAGTACTTTAAGGACTTTGTTAATTTCATCTCTGATGACTGATTTCCTTAACAGTGTCCGATTTTTAGGATATTCTTCGCTCAACGTATTTAAAAATTGAAAATTTTGATATATTTTCCACACTATAAACAATAGAAATATCCTAAAAATATAAATTTTTAACTTTCGATATTTAGGCATTATATTATTATTATTTTTTAGCTTAGTTTGGCGTTTACTCCAAATTAAATCCATTTAAGCGTTTGTTTAGAATAAGTTCTTACATTTGTTTAATGTGTAGATACTGTTAGATGTGTTCCTTCCATGGCATTTTGTATACAAAATTTCAAAAAACAAATTGAAACAATGATATCTCATTTCTTTATTTTAAACCTGCAAAATAAGAAGTCATAAAAAATGGACAATAACATATATATATATATATATATATATATATATATATATATATATATATATATATATATATATATATATATATATATATATATATATATATATATATATATATATATATATATATATATATATATATATATATATATATATATATATATATATATATATATATATATATATATATATATATATATATATATATATATATATATATATATATATATATATATATATATATATATATATATATATATATATATATATATATATATATATATATATATATATATATATATATATATATATATATATATATATATATATATATATATATATATATATATATATATATATATATATATATATATATGTCAGTTAATATTTACTCACATCCGAACCTTCCACAAAAATTATGAAACATATTGGATGTGAAAACTCGCTGCAGCAAGTATTTTATAATTATTATTATTATTATTATTATTATTATTATTATTATTATTATTATTATTATTATTAAAAAGTTTGCATCTCACGGGCATAGCCCTATTAGGGGAGAGGAACTTTTCTAAGTACTATGCACCCCCTCAGATCTCCAATGGGATTGAACCGGTGATCTCAAGCACGTGAGTCAATGGCTTTACCGTTTGTGCAACGGTAGAGGTTAAAATGTAAATTTTAATGGAAAGAAAAGTTGGGGATTTTTTGATTTTTTTTATATGGATTAAATTAAAAATCATGATTTTTATTTTTTGGATTTTATTGATTTTTTTTAGTTATGAGTTATTTTATTAGTAAGCTTAGTCGCCTAAGTAATAATTAATAAATAAATATAATTAGTTAATTATCTTAAGTAAGTTATTTAAATTTAAATTATATTTTTTTAAAAAAAAGTACAAGCTATTTTAAATTTTATTTTTATATAGAAATGACGAAAATGCGGCTGTATTTAAATATGCAAACTATATTATTATTTTTAAAAAATATTTTAAGTTTTTGTGCTATAATTTAATTTTTTTAATTATATTATTAAGATAAATATTAAAATAAAAAAAATTATTTTTAGCGTTAGAACTCTGTCCTTAAATTTTTTTTAAGAAAAATAAAACATTAATTTCTAAAATCAGAAAATAAATAGAGGCAGTTAAAGCTTTAAATAGAATATTAAATGTAAGTGAATTGGTCCGATTAAATCAATTATTAAAGTAAAAACTTTACCTTGAGGAAAAAAAAAAAGATTTTGTGGTAGATTGATGAATGTTGGTACTTTTCAACCCTGAAGCTTTTTATTCTTTTTGGTTCTTTTTTTTATTCACTTCTACAGTACTGCAAGATTCTATGGAACAAGTTAACTACAATAAACTTTTTGAATAAGTTTATATTTATAGATATTAGCTTATATTTATTTTTATTTATTTTTAATTAAATTAAATTTGTGATTAATAAGGGTTGTTGAGTCAGGGTCTTACTCGTACAGCTTGCAAAATAAGCAAAATAAATAAATAAAATTAATAATTAAATTTAAAAAACATTTATATTGAAATTTTAAAATCAATAAATTTTATAAAATATATCCGCCATGTATAGTAAATACCTAAAACCAAAATTCAAAAGTAAAACAGTGTTGCAGGTTTCAATAATTTAGCAAAAAATATCATTGAACGTTGATTAATTTTTTCCCCCAGCTCAATAAAAAACCTAAATTTTAATTTATTTTAATTTATTTTCTTTTTTTAATCTCTTTTGCGATATTTTTGAACTTAAACATATGAAGACAGTGACGTTATTTAAAAAAAAATAAAAAAAAAAAAATAAAATAAAATAAAAATTATGATTTAAAAAAAAAAAAAGTAAAAAAATCAACTGATTTATATAATTTGATTATTATTATGCCAACCCTGATAGAAAGCACGCATATGTTTTTTGATTTTCTTGGAAGGCTTGGATGTCATCAAATATCAGTCGATATATAAAAACAAATGTTAATATATGTTATTATCAAATTTAGTCAATCAAATAATTTAATCAACATCTAAACACCATAGATTAAAAAATGAGATAAAACGTATGCTGTAAACAAGATATTTAAAAGACTATGGCGGCAACCATCATAAAAATTATTGGAATTAACAAAAATACGAAAAATAAGCAGTAATTAATTTACTCTAATTTGATTTGAAATTACTAAGTAATAACAAAAAATAATTTTTGTACACAATTACTAATTAATAATATATTTATATAAGGGCCTAAGTAATATAAGGGGTGCTTTTGAGGGGTGCCAGATTTTTTCGAGGTAGCTAAATCTGGCAACCTGAACCTAACGGGATTTGATTTCCAATGCAAATCATTCCGCTCAAATTTACCTCACGCTCTTTCCTGACACTATTTTGGGGGTTCAACCCATTGAAATTTGCCTCAAGTCTGGGGAAGGGGCCCCGGGGGACTCCGTGAACCCCCCAAAAATGGCATCAGGAAGTTACTTGAGTTTGCAAAATCTCTGCCTTTACCTCACTCTCTTTCCTGATCATTTTTTGCGGTTCAATCCGGCAGAAATTGGTTCGAATTTGGGGTCTGGGGGTCCGCGTGGGTCCGTGAACCGACAAAGAAAAGGTAAGGAAGGTCCCTGAAAATGCAGCATTGCACGGAAGTGCAGAAAAGACCGCTAGGCTCAGGCTGCCAGATTTAACTACCTCGAAAAAATCTGACACCCCTCAAAAGCGCCCCTTATACTACTGGCCTAATCAAGAGTTAAAAAAAAAAAAAAAAAAAAAAAAAAAAAAAAGCCTTGAAAGTCACCTGGCCGAAGTCACCAGCGTTTGGTTACATTGTGTGATCATTCCAGATTCTTTCTCTGCAATGAAAATTAAGGAATCGAAATTTTAGTATGTTGATCTCATTGCAGAAAGCTTAAATATTGCTAAATCTAGATTTAAAGATCTTGATTCGCGGGACAATTCTTTTGAGAAATAATAAAGATCTTTACAGAAAATATCTTGAAAACCTTTTGTTGACCTTAGGATGTGCTCCATGGAAATCTAGATTTTCAGTATATCCTGTTACAGCAAGATTTTCAGAAAATGCAGCGAATTTCTTAGTTTCTCGATATTTGTGGAACGTTCGGATGTAAACAAATATCAGCTGACATGTATAAACAAATGTAAATATAAATATTATTATAAAATTTAATCAATTTTTTTAATTAATTTAATCGGTCAAAAAATTTAATCAATATTAATAATATTGTCTGGAGAGATAAGACAAAATTTATGAAGTTTACAAAATATTTATAAGGCTTTAGTGGAAGCCAACACCAAAATTATTGGAATCAACGAAAATACGAATTATTAAAAATAATTAATTTGCCTTATATAAAGATCATTGATTACCACAAATTGCGAAAACTGTGACGCTTAAAAATTTGTGTATAAAAACTCGTACATTAATTAATAAGGTATTATTAATATAATTAGGTCCTAACCTGTATGTTTAAAAAGGCCGTTACCATTCCAGATTCGGTGAAGCGAAAAGTAGAGGTCGAAATTGTAGAACAAAAATCTCGTTGAAGCGAGCTTAAAGATTGATAAATCCGGATTTAATGATTTTGATTCTTGGGACACCTCTCTTGAAGAACCTTCAAGATCTTTACAGAAACTTTGTCGTGGAACGCCCTTTTGCTCAAATATATTTGAACAAATTTTTTTGAATAGTCATTATTGAACAGTTTTTGATAGTTAATTACTTTTAAATGAAGTAAATATTAACAAATTTTTTTCTTTTATTTACTTGCATTTGCCTTGGTTCCAATAATTTTAATATGATTGCCACCAAAATATATTTCAAAGATTATTGCAACCCAAGTTTTATTTTAGTTTAATCTTCCATCTTTGTGTTTTCTAATATAGATTAGATTGACTGATTAAATTTATAAATTGATTAATTAAATTAGAAAACGCATATTTACATTTGTTTGTAAATGTCACACCCAAATTTTTCACGAAAATCAAAAAATATTAGTAATATCGCTAAAATTTTCAGAAAATCTCACTAAAGCTGTGTAAAACCGGAATATTGCGAAAAGCAACCTTTATTTCATCACACTCTTAACCTGACACCACCCCACCAAATCTAAGAAACACTGCTATAAGCTTATTTTTAAAACTGATGACTATTTATACCACCGTGTATTTAAATTATAATTTGAATAAAAACTGCATTTACACATATATAATCATTTATTACGAGATACTCATAGATAATGATTACTTACTGCCCCAAATAATCTTTAAGATTCATTCTTATCTATTATCAGTAATTCAGTCATCTGCGATTTGTAATAAAACACCTATTATTTTATATCTTTTCTCGATGCACCCAGTCATCTGCGATTTGTAATAAAACACCTATTATTTTATATCTTTTCTCGATGCACCCGTCATTATTAATCATATCACACACACACACACACGCTCGTGCTATATATATATATATATATATATATATATATATATATATATATATATATATATATATATATATATATATATATATATATATATATATATATATATATATATATATATATATATATTGGGTGATTCACATCGATGTTCGCAAACTTCAACAGATGGAAGGTGACATCATCACAATGAAATTCCGCCGAATGCATATATTAGAACCGTAAGTCGCTCGTTTACGTGATATCGAGGGGATAATTTCAGAATGAAACAAACACCATAGTTTATTACGTACCAGGTAACATAGGGGGAGGGGGGTGTCATTACAACAGGTATTCAGAATGTAAGTCTCAAGCCTGGATACATAACTCGCACCGGCGGAACATATTGGCCTGCAACTGTCGGAGGTTCACAGTGTTCCTAATATGTGTTGCGCCTTCTTCGACCCTTCGGATATTCGAGATGTGCTTGTTTAGACTTCACCTACCATTTTTGTAACACCGTAGTTGCAGTATCCCTCCTATGAAACCTGCAACGTCTTTAAATATAATGTACGGTGTTTGTATCATTCCTCATATTGTCCCCACCATATCACGGAAATGAGCGGCTTGCGTTCCTCCTATATGTGTTCGATGGAATTTCATTGTGATGATGTCACCTTCCATCTGTCGAAATTTGTAAACATCGATGTGAGTCACTCTATATTATATATATATATATATATATATATATATATATATATATATATATATATATATATATATATATATATATATATATATATATATATATATATATATATATATATATATATATATATATATATATATATATATATATATATATATATATATATATATATATTTGAATATTCTTATTCCCAAATTATCACTTTATTAATATTATAAAACACATTTCTTAAAATCAACTTTATTTGTAGTTATACATTAATTGATGGTATTATCTTAGACAAATCCTAATTTGTCTAAGATAATACCATCAATTAATGTATAACTACAAATAAAGTTGATTTTAAGAAATATGTTTTATAATATTAATAAAGTGATAATTAGGGAATAAGAATATTCAAATAAATATTGAAGCAAGAACAAAATTAGTGCTAGTGCTAAATAATATATATAATATATATATATATATATATATATATATATATATATATATATATATATATATATATATATATATATATATATATATATATATATATATATATATATATATATATATATATATATCTTGTTTTATGCCGAAGCATTTCAAGAGACTTTATTAGAACTTTCTTGAAAATGAAACCCATTTGAACAACTGATTCTTATCTGAGAAAGCAAATGTAAATTGCTTATCAAACAATTAATGATAAGCCCTATATATATATATATATATATATATATATATATATATATATATATATATATATATATATATATATATATATATATATATATATATATATATATATATATATATTCAAAAAATCTCATCTTTCTCACCATGTGCAGAGATTAGACCAGCACACTGTCATTTACAAAGCCTCTCCAGATTTATCTGTTTCCATGGAGTCCCAGCCATAGCACGTTCCAATCCATACCCCTATCTTTTTTGCTTTTTTTCATAGGTCTTCTACCTTCCGGTCTTCAGTTGTATATAGCCTGCAGGGAAATCTTCTTCCGTCCATCCTACGTATTTGTCCATACCATCTCAGTTGCTGCCTCTTGATGATTGTTCCGATGGACTCCATGCCCAACTCCCTCCTGATGTCTTCATCTCTCAGATGATCTCGTTTGGTAACTCCTCTAATCAGTCCTAGAACTCTCATTTCAGTTGCCTCCGCCTTACTCCTTTTTCATGTGGTTGACGTCCACGCCTTGCCACCGTATACAGTATTGTGGTTCTTAATTAAAATTACAGTGTATATTAATATTTTTCCTTTCGTAGGCACATATCTTCTCTTCATAAGCGGATATAAATGTCATACTCCTCTCGAGAAAACGCTTTTTCTATTCTCTATTTCCTTCTCCATGTCTCCATCTGATCTCACCATAACACCCAGATAGCTAAATCTCTCCGCTTTTCTCAGCCTTACTCCATTCACAGCAATCTCATTTTCTTCACGTTATCTTGCGATTATCATCACCTCCGCCTTTCCCTTGTTACTTTCATTCCCTGTTCCTGGAATATATCACCCCACCTCTCCATTGGATTCTGTAAAGCATCTCACTATTGTGCTACTCCTGCAATGTCATCAGTATATGCCAACACCATTCCCAGTTTTTAACCATTGTTTACCTCCCTCATGAACTTATCCATATATATAATAAAGTCAGTGGTGATAGTACCCCTC
>SEYY01023153.1:35000-37500 GCA_009176605.1 Armadillidium nasatum | reverse complement strand
TATATATATATATATATATTATATACTACTACTTACTACTACTTACTACTTACTACTAATACTACTACTATAATAATAATAATAATAATAATAATAATAATAATAATAATAATAATAATAATAATAATAATAATAATAATAATAATAATAATAATAATAATAATAATAATAATAATAATAATAATAATAATAATAATAATAATAGCTATAAAAATAATATACTGTTAATTACTGCAAATTATGCGTTTGTATTTAAAAGTTTTATCTTATATATATTATATATATATATATATATATATATATATATATATATATATATATATATATATATATATATATATATATATATATATATATATATATAATATATATATATATATATATATATATATATATATAACAGTGGCGTGTGTAGCATTTCTTTAGTTAGAGAAATGGTGCATAAAAACAATTTTATTAATCCGTTTTTTTTTTATTTTAAATAAATATTTAATCATTTTAGAGTTTCATTTGTTACTTAAAAAAATTTTTACTCAAAAAAACTTCAAAATATTACACGTTAATATTATTTCCATCAGAAATATACTTACAAATTTTATTATAATTATTACGGAGGAAAATTTTTTTAAAAATTTACATCATTTTTTTTTTTTTTTTTTTTTTTTTTTTGTGAAAGGTCAATTATCTGCCATAATTTTTTGTTATTAATTATGTGCATTGAACACCTGCCACTAATTACCTGGTTGGTATGAAATTAAGTGTGCTTAATAAAGTTATTATAAAAAGATGTTCTCATTGTTATTCTAGGTCTTTACTCTAAAGTAGTCTATCTTGGTGATATATATATATATATATATATATATATATATATATATATATATATATATATATATATATATATATATATATATATATATATATATATATATATATATATATATATATATATATATATATATATATATATTTGAGATTTGAAAAATCTTAGTGTAGCGTTACTTTACTTGTTCTTATAGATTTCATGGTTACCTTAGTTCTTGTCGCCAAACACCCCCTTTTTTCAAGGCAGTATTATTGTATAAATGTAATGGATAAATTATATATGACGGGTTTGTCGGGTTTTTATATCTTCACTGTGAAATCATGACGTCTGATAAATTTCCACCCCTATTTTTATTCAGAAAGGAGAGATTGAAGATAAATACGTTTTTATTGTCAAATACGATAATCTCAAATGCACACTCCCATTTTATGGTCGATTGCGATAAACTCGGTAATTAGAATCGTTTTACCAGTGACATCACACCATAGTATATCAAACTGAGAGTTTTATGTCCCTATTTTGATTTTACAATAAGACTGGGCCAGTCTAATGTGGACTATTGAGGTGAGTAAGTACCATTTCTTCTCTTTTGCTTCGTGGAAACGAAAGCTATCATCAGATTTTTTTTTAAAGAAAATCTTTTTAAAAAGAAAATTATGAGTCTCTGGGTCGAAACTTACACACAATCGTGTAAAGCAACAGCTCTAACTCTTTACAAAAAGGAATATTAAGAAAATATGTTTGGAGAAAGATAAATGTTATTTGAATTATATGAGAATTTAACTGGTTCTGTTTCTGGGATTTTTTTTTTAGAAAAAAAAAAATCCTACCAAGGTATTCGAACACGTGATGCTTATTTGTGAGTTTTGACAATATAAGTAAATTATACTGTGCCGATTGTTTTTTTCACTTTTTTATTTCATCTAAAGGTGTCATTTTGTTTTTTGTTATATTTGCTTTGCTGGTATAGCAAGAATCATTAACAACTTTAATGTACTCTTTTTGCAAAATCATTTTCCTGTTCCTGTTTTGGATCTTTAGGAACTGTCATTGAAATTAATATATATATATATATATATATATATATATATATATATATATATATATATATATATATATATATATATATATATATATATATATATATATATATATATATATATATATATATATATATATACATATATATATACTCCAAGGTAAAGAGTATCACTGACCTCTTTAATGATTTTTAATAACACATCTTATTTAATAATTCTACTTCACTCTTCTATATAAGATCTATTTTACCATTTTTACTTTTGAAATTAATGTACAATCTCTTTCAGCTTATTTTCTCACTTTGTTTTTCCCTCCCATTCTTGAGGTCAATATTTAAGAACATTTATCAGAGATTTTATATCTGGCTATTATATTTATTTTAATTCACCCAATAGAATGGCAACCATCAACTACTCTTTAAAGATATTTTTTTAAATATTTATTTTCAGTCAATTTATTTTTATTTTAATTAATTTAAGTTTGATGAAATTGGTAAAAACATTTAATTTAATTCTTTAGTTTCTGAATAAACTACAACAGATCTTGTAAATCTAATTATTTTCATATTTAAAATTAATAATGTTTAAATTTTTAAAGCAAGTTATAGTCATTTTTATTATAATATTTACTTTAACA
>SEYY01023153.1:22500-30000 GCA_009176605.1 Armadillidium nasatum | reverse complement strand
GCCGACATGACCTGATACACGGCGTTTAAAGGTGCTTAAGTCATAGGTAGTTGGGAAAATAGATGAAGGAAGTGTGTTCCAGACTTTACCAGTAGAGTACATGTAAGATTGAGCATAGAGGTTAAGTCTGGGGTCAGAGAGTTGGACAGAGAAAGGATGAGACTGTGTAGAAAGACGAGTCGCACGAGCCCTTCTTAATGGAGGAGGTATGCGACGAGAGAGTTCAGAAGAGCAGTGTCCATTGTAATAGCGATAGTAGAGAGAGAGTGACGCAACATTTCGACGGGCAGAAAGAGATTGGAGAGAATTAGTGAGAGCAGGAGAATTGATAAGGCGAAAAGCTCTAGACTCCACCTTTTCCAGGAGAGCTGTGTGTGTGGAACCACCCCAGATGTGTGACGCATACTCCATACAGGGGCGAACAACACCCCTATACAGAGCAAGCAACTGGGGTGGTGTGAAGAAATACTGAAGGCGCCCCAGAACACCCAACCTCTTAGAAGCTTGTTTAGAAAGAGAGGTAATGTGATCTTTCCAAGAAAGATCACGAGAAAAAGAAACACCGAGAATATTAAGGAGAGATGAAGGTTTGAGTTGAGTGTGTTTTCGAAGAAGATATCGTAGTTGTGTGGAAGATTGTGTCGAGTAGAGAGATGAAGGAATTGAGTTTTTGAGGCATTGAAAACGACCATGTTTTCTTTGCCCCAATTGAAATGAGAGATAGATCAGAGGTTAGTTGCTCCAAGGCCACCCTCCTTGCCTCTATTAACTGTTGCTGGGAGGGGCGTCTTTCAAAATGAAAAGAATAATGAAGGGTGGAGTCATCAGCATAGGAGTGGATAGGAGATGAAGTAATAGAGAGAAGGTCATTAATGAAAAACAGAAAAAAGTGTTGGGGATAGGACAGATCCTTGAGGAACACCACTATTAATAGATTTATAGGATGAACGGTGGCCGTCTACAACAGCTGCTATAGAACGACCAGAAAGGAAATCAGAGAGAAGGTCACAGAGAGAAGGATAGATTCCGAAAGAGGGAAGTTTGGAAATCAAAGCTTTGTGCCAGACTCTATCGAAAGCTTTCGATATGTCCAGCGCTACAGCAAAAGATTCACCGAAATGCCGAAGAGCAGAGGACCAAGAGTCAGAGAGAAGGGAAAGAAGATCACCAGTAGAGCGTTTCTTTCGAAAGCCATACTGGCGATCTGAGATAAGATTAGAAGAATTGAGATGTTTCCAAATCTTCCTGTTAAGGATAGATTCGAAAACTTTAGAAAGAACGGAGGTTAAAGAAATAGGACGATAGTTAGAGGGCTGAGAGGGGTCCCCCTTCTTCGGCACAGGTTGAATGAGCGCACGTTTCCAGCAAGAAGGGAAGGTTGAAGTAGAAAGACATAGACGAAATAGTTTACCAAGGCAGGGTGCAAGCTCGGAAGCACAAGTTTTGAGAACCACAGGAGGGATACCATCAGGACCGTACGCCTTTTTAGTATTAAGCTCAGAGAGAGCAGAAGTGACGTCTTTAGAAGAAATTACAATTTTAGGCATAAATGAGTTAGAGGGGGTTGAAGGAGTAGGAACAGCTCCGGAATCGTCTAAGGTTGAATTTAAGGCAAAAGTTTGAGCAAAGAGTTCAGCTTTAGAGGAAGGCAAAACGGCAGTTGTACCGTCAGAAGATAGTAGAGGAGGGAAAGAGGAAGAAGCAAAGTTAGAGTTGACATTTTTTGCAAAATGCCAGAAAGGGCGAGAGGAAGAGGAGCCAGAAAGATTATTGCATTTGCGACGGAGAAAAGAGTTTTTAGTATCTCGAAGAATAGATTTTGCACGATTCCGGGATGAAATATAAGTTGCATGAGATTCTGGAGTTTGAAGACGACGGTAGTCCCTGAAGGCAGCATCCCTGCGGCGGATAGCACGAGAACAAGCAGAGTTAAACCAAGGTTTATTGGGTTTAGTGGAAGGGAAAGAATATGGAATGTACGCCTCCATGCCAGAGAGAATCACCTCAGTTATGCGCTCAGCGCACTCCGAGGGACCCCTCCCACGGAAACAGTAATCATTCCATGGAAAATCAGAAAAGTACGACCGCAAGTCAGACCAGTTAGTGGCACCGAAATGCCAGAAACGTCTCCTCGCCGAATGGCGGGGGCCGTTCTTGCGGAAGACTTGAAGAGACAGGACAAGATACGGAGATAAGAAGGTGATCGGATGAACCCATAGGAGGAAAGAGTTTAACAGTATAAGGAGAAGGATTAGAACTTAGAAAAAGGTCTAGAATGTTGGGTTCATCACCAAGACGGTCAGGGATACGGGTAGGGAGTTGCACCAACTGCTCAAGGTTGTTCTGGATAGAAAATTGGAAGGCGAGTTCACCAGCTGGATCTTGAGAACTAGATGAAAGCCATTGGCGGTGGTGAACATTGAAATCACCTAAAATGATGATTTCAGAGAAAGGAGAAGAAGAAAGAATGTGTTCTATTTTGGAGTTAAGATAGTCGAAGAATTTTGGATAGTCTGTAGAGTTAGGGGATAAGTAGACAGAACAAATGAATTTAGTTGTAGAATTGCAAGAAAGTTTGAGCCATAAAGTTGAGAATTCAGAAGACTCCAAATTAGATACACGAGAACAGACAACATCGTTGCGCACATATGCGCAACATCCGCCTTTGGCTGAAAATTGAGAATAGAGACAGTAGGAGGAAACAGAGTAGGGTTTGCTGTCAGAGCACTCAGACACCTGAGTTTCAGTTAAGAACAGGAGATGAGGTCTAGAAGAAGAGAGGTGGTGTTCGACAAAGTGGAGATTAGAAAAAAGACCGCGAATGTTGCAGAAATTAATGAAAAACGAAGACCGTGCACCAGGGCAAGCCGGCATAGAGGTCTTGGTGGCGCCAACCCCATCACCGGAGGCCACCAACTCCCAAGTGGTGATGGGGGAAGGAGTAGATGAGGGGCTATATTTGGAATCCGCCCCTCTTGGATTCTCCGAGGCAGATCTAAGTTTCGCCATTTTTGATTAATTTAATAGGTAATGTAAGTGTAAGCGTTTGTAAATATTGTAGGATACATGTGAAGAAGGAGGAAGGTTGGAGCATAGGCACTCCAATGTGAGTCAAGGGTATACTAGAGACCCTCTGAGAAGATGAAACGCGAAAAGGAACGAACCAAAGGGCAACGGAGTGAAACGGAATGGTCTAGCCCATCCTATCACTCCGTGGGTTATGCCCAATGGGGGGTACTTACATCGCTTCGGACGGCGCTACGTCCTCCCCCTATATATATATATATATATATATATATATATATATATATATATATATATATATATATATATATATATATATATATATATATATATATATATATATATATATATATATATATATATATATATATATATATATACAGTGGCTGCTCGTGTAAACTTGGTAAGGAGGGGCTGCTATATATATATATATATATATATATATATATATATATATATATATATATATATATATATATATATATATATATATATATATATATATATATATATATATATATATATATATATATATATATACAGTGGCTGCTCGTGTAAACTTGGTAAGGAGGGGCTGCTAGTTATATATATATATATATATATATATATATATATATATATATATATATATATATATATATATATATATATATATATATATATATATATATATATATATATATATATATATATATATATATATATATATGTGTGTGTGTGTGTGTGTGTGTGTAAAATTGCAAACTATATATATATATATATATATATATATATATATATATATATATATATATATATATATATATATATATATATATATATATATATATATATATATATATATATATATATATATATATATATATATATATATATATAAAATTTCAAACGTACCTTACTTATTCTGGAAAGCTTGCTGATATTCTTATTTAAAAATACGGCCATATAACACATATATTTAAATTTTTTAAAAAAATTTTCTTACTTAATCGAAAAATTCATCTACTGCAATTTTGAAATATTTAACTCGGGAAAAGAGGCTGCCACACTTGTGCTGCCAGACGAACGATGTCGTCGAGGCAATTAAAGCACTATAACGTACTTAGTAAATAAACTTAGTATAATATTTTTTTTTAATTCCCAATTTTCCTTTATCAGAATTCTTCAAGGATTTCAAAAATGTTATCCTTTTTTAATGTACATTAAGTAGTATTTGTAATATTTGTGTGGACTAAAGTGCAGTCTGGCCCTTTATATATATATATATATATATATATATATATATATATATATATATATATATATATATATATATATATATATATATATATATATATATATATATATATATATATATATATATATATCGAACAAAAAAAAATAATAAATCCGTAATTTTTCTTTCACAAGAAAAAAAAAACACATCTCCACCCCACCAGGTTCTATAACAAACTGTTTTATTTAGTGTTTGTATTCTTTACGCTCTGTCCTTTTAGGACAACTGGCAACATTCAAATATCTTAAATATTCGAAAATAATCTCCATGTTGCCAAAAAGTAAAAGAAAGACAAACTGGCAACTTGACAAAAACTGCTATTGCAATTTGTCATACTTTTTTTCATAAGTTGCCACATCTGTCCTATTATTTAAGAACAAAAAATTTGGTCTAATTTAGGATTGAGAATTTACAGCCCATATTTTATATAATGCAATGCGTTAAAAAAAATATCGTACCCAAAAATTTGCAGTTGCAAAATGCATTTAATTCAAATTTTCTTTATTGATTTATACTTTTTATGTATTGAGTTGTTAAAAAAATGAATTTAAATCACTTTTCTCTGATAAAAAATTCATATTTATATCAACATTTTACGCCTGGTATTTTTAATTTGGAGGGGCTGCAGCCCTGGAGCCCTTATAGATGAGCCGCCACTGTATATATATATATATATATATATATATATATATATATATATATATATATATATATATATATATATATATATATATATATATATATATATATATATATATATATATATATATATATATATATATATATATATATATATATATATATATATAAGAAACTGGGAATTCTATTCAGGTTGAAAGAATTTTTTCATTCTGACCAGTTATTCCATTTATATTAGGGTCTTATACGCTCTTGTTTGGAGTACTGTTCACATATTTAGGGGACTCAGTTCCTCTACTCTCCTGGATAGGATTGAGTCTAAGGCTAAATGATTAATAAACAGTCTCCTACCTTTAAACTCTCTTGACTCTCTTTCAATGCGACGTGACGTTGGCGCACTATCTCATTCCTATAGGTATATACTATAATATCAGGTGATCGAGGGAATTGGCCTCTCGCATTCCATCACCATTGCGTCGTCTATGTTGCACAAAGAGTGCCCTACTTTCGTACGATTTTGTGTAGATGCTGGAAATCCCAGACTTGCACGTTGTGATGCCTCCTTCTTTCCAGCCACCTCTGATCTATGGAACTCTCTAACTCTCTACCACCATCTATTTTTCCTCCCGTATTTAATCTTTCTTTCTTCAAGGCTTCGTCTGTGCCCACCTGAGTGAAGTGCGTTAGGTTTGGGTCTCTGTGCTTTTCTTCCTCTTTTCTTTTTTGCATGAGCCCCCTCCTTGAAAAGGGCTCTGCCCGTGAGTGGTGGTGAACTGTAAAAAAAAATATTTCACTAAAGATAGGTTAGGTTGGATTAGGTTGCTAGTTGGACGGTAAAACCGACAAATAATAATAATAATAATAATAATAATAACAATAATAATAATAATAATAATAATAATAATAATAATAATAATAATAATAATAATAATAATAATAATAATAATAATAATAATAATAATAATAATAATAATAATAATAAAAATAATAATAATAATAATTGTTAATTTTATGGTGATACAAGGTGATATAGAGTTCAAAATTATTTATATTACCTTTTTATTTTAATCCCGACTTCTGATGTTCTTTCCTTATTACTAACTCCACCACCGGACAACAGAGTCTAACCTAATTCCCATTAAAGCATCCAGGACAACTATACCACTAGGCTCCCAGACACATAGAAACCCAGATGCTACAATAAGAAAAGCGCCCCCTGCTATCCAATATGTTAAGAATCAGAAATTTCTTCTTTTTCCTAAAATAAAAGTTGTCCTTTTTTCTTAGAGTTGTCCACTCTATATATTAGCTTATAATTAGATTATTAGTTAATTATTACTTTCTTTACATAAATTAAACTTCTTTATTCCTTTTTACCTATAACATTTTTTATTAAACCTGTTAAACCTGTAACAAATAAAATATACATATAATATAGGTAAATGAAATAATAAATTCCTTCTACTTCCAAAAACTCCTTCCAGACCCCATCTCTCTACTACAGATCCCCATATAGAAGCTTTCTTCCTCTTCTTCTTCTTCTTCTTCTTCGTAACCTAAAAAATATACAATAATAATAATAATAATAATAATAATAATAATAATAATAATAATAATAATAATAATAATAATAATAATAATAATAATAATAATAATAATAATAATAATAATAATAATAATAATAATAATAATAATAATAATAATAATAATAATAATAATAATAATAATAATAATAATAATAATAATTGCAGGTTCATAACCGTCTGGCAAATCTAAAATATTTGGTAGAGTCATTGACGAATGCGAAACACATCAACAAATCTTTGGTCATTTTCAGTCACGATTATTGGGACGATGAAATCAATCATTTTGTAAGAAGTATTTCGGATTTTAAAGTCATGCAAATTTTCTTCCCATTTTCTGTACAACTGAACCCTTTCTCTTACCCTGGGAAGGAACCCCGAGGCTGTAAGGAAGATAAACTAAAGTGGGTAAATGTTCAGTCTTGATATTCACGTATAACATTAAAACATACCAAATTTGCGAGTACTCTCCTTTAGATTCCTTTATTCGTCTCATTTAGATATCTATGGAATCCTAATAACATATCCTTTATATTAAGCTATCCATTAGTAGTTAAGATATTCTTTAGATATCTTAGATTAAGATATTCTTTAGAAATCCAATTTTTAATAATGCAACAATTCTGAATTTAAGGATGTTTTTTTTTTTTTTTTTTTTTTTTAAAGTTATGTTCTAATTTTGGGATTTATTTAAACTTGAACTATAAACGACAAGACATATTAATTGTTTTCAATTTTCATAATTTAGATAGTTATTTCAAATTTAAAATAGAAGTGATTATTTATGAAATTCCTAAATTATTTATGTATTTATTTATTTTTTATTTATTATTTTCAGTGAAACGCGACAAAATTGCCAAAATGTTCACAGAAAATTCAGAGATCCTCTAAAGTTTCAAATTAAGCACCACTGGTGGTGGAAATTAGTACAGTGAGTTGTAATAGTTCTTTAAGCTAGTAAAATATTAGAATTAATTA
>SEYY01023153.1:12500-17500 GCA_009176605.1 Armadillidium nasatum | reverse complement strand
AACAGTTTACAGTATGATTAAAGCGTGTCAGAAAAATTTTTGCAACTACAATGATTACAATTGGGATTGGACTTTACAATACGTAATCGCATCATGTGATCCACAAAGGTTCTCTATGTTGTCTATTAAGCTTTCAAGAGTTAGTCATACTGGAGTTTGGTAAATTTATTTCTTTCTCTACCGTTTTACAACCACTCATTCTCAATTTGTTTATTAGTGCTTGAATTAACATACCTTTCCAAGAAACTATAATTTTGAAACAGCAAAAAAGCAATAATAATAATAATAATAATAATAATAATAATAATAATAATAATAATAATAATAATAATAATAATAATAATAATAATAATAATAACTATGGTCTTCTTACATTATTATAAACTCTTTTTCAGCGGAATCCACCATCATAGAAAACTTTGCAATGTAGAAAAGGAAGTTGGTAAAATCAAAAGAACTTTGAATCTAATATTACCTCACCTCTTCCCTAAGAATGTCAACGTACAAAAGATTTACGAAAAGCCTTTTAAGCCTAAAACTTCGTATGGAGGTTGGGATGATGTCAGAGATCAAACTTTATGTTTGGAGATCTCGAATGGTACTTTAGATTCTCAAACTATTTTAAATAAGGTTAAAAATCTCAGTGTTATATCACAAAAGAACTGATAACAAAGATACAAAGGATATATATATATATATATATATATATATATATATATATATATATATATATATATATATATATATATATATATATATATATATATATATATATATATATATATATATATATATATATATATATATATATATATATATATATATATATATATATATATATATATATATATATATATATATATATATATATATATATATATATATATATATATATATATATATATATATATATATATATATATATATATATATATATATATATATATATATATATATATATATATATATATATATATGTGTGTGTGTGTGTATTTATTCGTACACACAAGTACATGATATTTACACAATTTCACAACCCAAAAATGGGTTACAACCGAATATTTTTTTGAACGTAAAATTATTTCAGTGAAACGTTTCCACTTACAGAAAGTCTGATCGTACTATTTTACTGGTATTTCAACCGTTTCCACCGTTTATTCAAACAACTCTATTTCAATAAGCTCTGAAACTAAGGATATCCTCTTAAATTTATATTGAATATGGTTGGTAAAAGCATCTCGTAATTGGCAAAAAAAAATAAATAAATAAATAAATCTCGACTCTAGGTGGTGAAATTTCGAAATTCTCTCTCTCTCTCTCTCTCTCTCTCTCTCTCTCTCTCTCTCTCTCTCTCTCTCTCTCTCTCTCTCTCTCTCTCTCTCTCTCTCTCTCTCTCTCTCTCTCCAGAAATTAAATCTTTTTTTTTTTTTTTTTTTTTTTTTTTTTTTTTTTTTTTTTTATTAAAAATAATTATATAATATAAGCCCAAACTTTTAATATATTTATTTAATATTAGTACTTTCTTTTCATTTCCTATCATATTCACTCATCAAATGAGCATTTCTCAACCTTTCAAATCCGCAGGTTGGGATTTTTTTTATCGTACGACTGATTAATAAATGGCATTTGTCAAATTCAAAAGTTCAGATTGTAAACTTTATCATGCAGCTGAATTGTAAATTTAAAATTTTCACGACAACTATTTTATGAAAACAAAATATTTTTATCTCGTTTTTTTTTTTTTTTTTTTTAATATTCATTCGAAAAAAAAATAAAAAGTATATGTTTTATCCTGTTTAAGCTTTATTACATTTTACCGTGATTTGAAAGGAATTATTCCGAATTAGTTATAAAATTACAGCAATGGGAAGAAGCGTATCATAACCATCGTTACCTCTTTTTTAGAATTGAATGCAACAGTTAGGTCCTTCATTAATTATTAAGTAATAGTGTGGTGTTTACAAATTTTGCAGTAAAATTGAGGTTTTTTTAAAATGGACCATTATGTGACAAAGCGAAATGTGCCATCACCATCAGATGAAACAGAGAAGGAAAAGATCAGATTATACAACGATACATTTTTGACATAGGAATTTATTTCACTGAATGACAAACCTCACCGTATTGTTTACTTTCAAGTTCTATCAAGGAAAAGTATAAAGTATTCAAAATTACTACTGCATTCATAAACAAAACATCCGTCTCTAAAAGCAAACCGTTCGAATTCTTCGAAAGTAAATCACTTATCTTGAAATTTCAACCAACTGCTATTAGCAAAACAAGCCAGAGTGGGACCGAAACTTTTCAAGCATCCTATTTAATAGAACCAAGAGTGACCAAAAAGTGTATGTCCCATACGATTGAGGAAAATCTTATTCTGTTGGTTGCTACTGATATGATCAATGTGCTGAAAAACCTGGAAGAGGAAAAAAAAAATAAAAAAATAAAAAAATTAAAAAAATTGAAAATTATTCCGCTTTCTAAAACACAATATCGAGGCTAATAAATGAAATGACTACTGATGTTCCCAATCACGTAATTGAAAAGGTGAAATCAAGAGAATTTTTGCTGTCCAGATTGATAAATCAACATATGTATTGAATAGGGCTCAGTTTTTATGTTTTGTTTTGTACAATGCAATGCAATGGTTCAGTTGAAGAAAATAGGCTATTTTAAAAATGAATATCCGATCAAGCAAATGGACAAGGGTTTCTTGAAATTTTTAATGAGGCAACAGAGAACAAAAGTTTGGATTGGAAAAAACGCATTGAGGTGTATAGTGAGGATACAAAAGCTGTAACGAGGAAGAACAGTGGCTTGATGATGCATTTATTTTAACATTCAATTATATTGACAAAAATATGGTTTCAAAAAAATATAAAAGAAGAATTTATCATCATACATACAGGTTACACATAAATGAGATAAATTCTGCATTAGTTTCGCACAGGAGCAATAATAGCTCTCACTTGTATTCTGTCTAAGATCTTTGAAACCCTTCTCAACTCTCATTTCTTAGATCATCTGGAATCCCATTTCTTTCTTTCTGATCATCAGTATGGCCTTCGACATTCAACGTCTACTGGTAATATACTTTCCTATCTTACAGATTTATGGTCATCTGCACTTAGGAACCATGGGGAGACTTGTGTTTTGTGTGGTGGCGCTTGACATATTTAAGGCATTTGACCGGGTATGGCATGTATCACTTCTTTTCAAGCTCCCTTCCTTTGGGTTTCTCCTTCTCTTTGCTTACTTTGCTTACTTATACTTATCTGAATAGAATTTCCCAAGTGGGGCCGTCTCAGCCTTGTGAAATTCAACTCTTTAAAAACTCAGCTTCTTAAAATCTTCCTCTCAAAGACACCTACTAACTTTTCTATTTCTTTCGATGGCTCTCCTATCTCTCCTATTGACCCTTGTATGGAGTACTGCTCTCATGTCTGGGGAGTATCAGGTTTCACCCGTCTTTTGGATAGGGTTGAGTCAAAGGCTAAAAAACTTATAAATTGTTCCGCTCTTTCTTATTCCCTTGACCCTTTATCTTTGCGAAGTGACGATCGAAGGGACGTTGGTGCCTTGTCTCTTTTCTATAGGTAATACAGCGGCAAATTCTCAAGGAAACTGTCCACTCATATACCTTCGGCTTTACGACGTCCTCGTGTGGACATTGGCAACACCAGGCTTGTCCGGTGTGGTACCTCCTTCTTTCCAGTCACCTCTATTTTGTTGAATTCTCCCCATCTTCTGTGTTTCCTTGCTGAATTTAATCTCAATTATTTAAAGCCCATGTCTGTGCTCCTCTAAGAAATTTGTGTTAGGTTTGACTTGTAGGTTTTTTTCTCATTCTTTCATTTCTAAAACATCCCCTTCTTGAATAGGGCTCTGCCCGTGGGTGCTCGCGATGTGCAGAAAAAATAGAATATCAAATACAATATGGAACAGTATGGAACAGTTGCAAATAATTGATATTAAAAAAGTAAGTTTCTTGGGTCCATAGCAAATTTATCAACTACTGTTTAAATAAAGTAATCGTAATCGTCAAACACAAATTTTCTGTGTACACTCATTATAGTTAGCCCGTTTAACCTGTCCTCTCCCATAGTGTTTCGTAGCCAACAGTTGATCCTTCGCAGAGTACTGAAAGAGCACTCTACTGTACTGGTGGTTCATGGCTGGGCGAGTAGTATCAGCAGACCCGTTTTCGTCGAAGGAAAGAAATGTTTAGTCTTCTTTAAGATTTAGGAGACGACAAGATCTTTTAGTTCTTCACCACTCAGTTTCTTTTCCTTCCAAATTTTGTACCAAAGATCCAGCTCTGCTTCTAGGCCATCTAAATGATAAAAGCTGTAAAATGAAGCTGCCTTTTCCTTTAATTCATCGATTGTCATGAGTAACATGTAGGAAGGAAGTAAATATGTCAATGCAAAGGCAGATGTATTTTCAGTAGAATACCGTAATTCTAAAGAAGAGGTTATATAGAATCCAGATACGGAATTATTAAGGATCTTCTTCGGAAATCTGTGGGATTTGTTGCTCGATGGTTGCTGCGGTACTGATGCCTACCAACAATCCGTAGTATATTCAGATCCAGTACCAGTTGCTCGCGATTTGATTAGCTTCTTTTAACACTTCACCGGTGATTTTGTCTTCATCCTTACGATGGTGCCTAATCATTTCCACAATGTGTTGAATGTGATGCGAGGTTTTGACGATATCCAAAGTGTTTGGAGAGCATTCACACTTGACTCTAACACCGCAGAGTACCGCAGCCATGATGAATGACGACTTACATGATGCTGAATGCACCTGAAAGGAGCAATTTATTGTGACGGAATTTCTTTTAATGGAAAAGGTTTCTAACGCTTGTATTATTCGTACAAAGTGCTCCTTAAACACTCTGATACACTTGTGTTTTCAGACCATCTGGCCTGGCATAGCCTTGGAATGTTTGGTATTTATTTTCTTCTAAAGACCGACTCTCGAAGAACGTAATAATA
>SEYY01023153.1:0-10000 GCA_009176605.1 Armadillidium nasatum | reverse complement strand
TTTATTTTCCTTTTAAATTTTTAATATTTAACCTTTAATACGTAAGTTTTCAATTATTCTTTAAAAATAATATATAGATCTCTTTAGGTAAATTTTTAACATAATCCATTCAGTTATAAATTAAAATTTTCTTTCGAAACGCAGCCTAATTTAACACCAATGGGACGTTATAATAATTAAAGAAGAAAATACAAAAACTTTCTCAATTGGCTAGGCTATCGTAGGGCTAAACCTGGTTGAGTTTTATAAGTGTGAATAAATGATACCATACTAGTTGGACATAGAGCAGTGTTGTGGTACTTAAATAAATATAAATTTACTTTTCAGGCATCTTTATTTTAAATTATTAATATGGCAGAGGTTAGACCCAGAAAGGTTGTACCTGTTGACTTAAGCAATGTTGAATTTGAAACTAGTGAGGAAGTTGATGTTATTCCAACTTTTGATAATATGGGATTGAGAGAAGATCTTTTACGAGGAATTTATGCCTATGGTATGTTTTTTGGTTCACATATTTAGTAATTGTGTACAGTATTTCCATGGTAATTGTAACGTTCACAGTAGTAAATTTTTTCATACGAGACCAGGTTGCCGAAACTAACAACGGTAATAATTCGATCTGGCACGAACTTCTCTATTTTTCACTATATTGAAAATATGAAGTCAAAATATGTTTAAATGCATTCTACACATAACTTTCTTTCACAGAAAGTGTAATAAAATATAAAAAAAAAAAAAAAAAAATTAATAAAAAAAAAAATACTATTTATGCTGCTAAAACAAGATCAACTGTCCTATAATACACTTTTAGCAACAAGAACATTCTTGGACATCTGTTTTCTATATTTAAAAGAGAATTTAACTTTTTTTTTTTTTTTTTTAGAGAGAGAGAGAGAAGTATCGTGCCAGATTGAATTTAATATCGATATATTATATTTTTGATATTTGTATTATTTAGCTTTTATTTCATTTATGCCTATTAATAATATTATTATTATTATTTAGTTTTCTAACATATTTAGTTTGACTTATCATAACCTGAACAACTGAAGTTTGTCGTGTGATACAGGCCTAATTGATTGATGGAACGTTGCAGAATTCCATCAATCAGTTAGGCCTGTATTACACAGTAAACTTCAATCATTCAGTTTATGATAAGTCAAACTAAGTATGCTAGAAAACTAAATAATAATAATAGGCATAAGTGAAATAAAAGCTAAATAATAATAATACAAATATCAAAAATTTGCATAGATATATTGTTGTTTTGATATATCGTTTCCTATGTATATTACAGTACATTGCAGAAAAGTAACAAAATAGTCGAAAGACAAATTTGGCAACCTGGTATTCAATTGGTTTTGCTATTTTTGTACAAACTTCAAAGAACAGTTGCAACCTTGGTATTCATTCTGATTCGGTTTTTGTCTATTTTTGTACAAACGTAAGGCTACGGTCGAAAAACAGTTTGCTTCAATTCTAGAAGTTAAATTAGTTGTTTTTTTTTTATTATATATATATATATATATATATATATATATATATATATATATATATATATATATATATATATATATATATATATATATATATATATATTACTCCTCCATGAAAGAAAAAAAAAAATGTATAGAATGTATTTAAACATGTCGATTTCATATTTTCAATATAGTGAAAAATAGACTTGTTCTAGATTGAATTATTACCCTAACAACATGAGCGTTCCATTGCGAGTTCGACTGGAACTTGGCGTATAGATTTGAAAATAACAGCCTATGAGTCTCTAGTATGGCAAGGTTACTGGATCATTGGCGTTACAAAAAATTTAAAATTTATAGTCATAACTATATATATATATATATATATATATATATATATATATATATATATATATATATATATATATATATATATATATATATATATATATATATATATATATATATATATATATAGCAAAATTATTTTTGTAGGTTAGGCCTTTTTGTTGACTGTTATGCTGTTAATGAATAATGGTTTTTGGTTAGGTTAGGTCTATTTATTGACTGTTAGTCGTAGTTTTACCTTTTAAGTCCAGGTTAGGTTAGGTAAAATATATTTGTTAGATCTAACAATTAGTTTAATAACCTAACCTGATCTTAAAGTGGGTAAAACCGAACCTAACGGTTAATAGACCTAACCTAACCAAAAAACTTCATGAACTATATAATGGTCTAACTTATCAAAAAAAAACTAATGTGTTTATATATATATATATATATATATATATATATATATATATATATATATATATATATATATATATATATATATATATATATATATATATATATATATATATATATATATTCCAAAAAGTTATAAAATTTGTTTGCAATTTTCCATTCCTATGACCATATATCAAAATCATCACAAGTTTATCTAGCCTCGAAACAGATCCATTCTTGTATAAAGACTCGTTACACACTTTTACGAATGTCAGGCTGCACAACTAGCATTGTTTCATAGTACAATAAAACTGATTATCTGGAATAAAAGTATAACATGTTATACCTTAAATTTATGATATTTTGAAAATGGATTACAACAACATTTTTTATAGTTTGCAAACATATTTATTCAGCATTTGAATTAAGCAAAGATCTGGAGGAAGCAACATATTGTTAATTAATATAATCGCAAAGCAATATTTTAACATGTTTTGTAAATTCCATGTTACTCAAAGTAATATATTTTTATTAAATACTGAAATACACAAGTATTTCATTTCATACTTTTATGCATAAATTACAAAGGAACATTTTGTACATCAATAAAAAAAAATTTGTGGTGATCAGCCTCAAAGTAGGGAACAGCATCTCAATATTATAATTTTGCTTAACTTTTAAAATATCAATCATAGGTAAAAAGTCCTTAGAGTAACTTTTGTTTATCATACTTTTTTGTTTTGTTTTTTTGTTTTTTAATACACCAAACTCATTTTGTTTCACATCTCTATCACTAATAGGACCAATTTTTGGAACATCAAATTTCTGGGAGTTGTAACTTAGTCCCTCACAAAAACTTTTTTTGTAACATCTTTCCTTTGTTTTTAAGATACAAGAAATATGAAGTTTGAGCAAAATCTAAGACATATTGGTGTTAATTTTTTTTTTTTTTTTTTTTGTAGACTTCTAATTATTATACCTTCATATTGCATTATTAGACTTTTGCTAATTATGAAAACTAGTGAACTAGAACTTCTTGCATTATTGGCACGCATTGCTAATAATGAAAAGTAGAGAATTTTGCATTTTTTTTTTATATATATATATATAATATATATATATATATATATATATATATATATATATATATATATATATATATATATATATATATATATATATATATATATATATATATATATTTTAAATAGGTTTTGAGAAGCCTTCGGCTATTCAACAGAGAGCAATAAAACCAATTATAAAAGGGAGAGATGTTATTGCACAAGCACAGTCTGGTACTGGAAAAACAGCCACATTTGCTCTTTCCATTCTTCAAACGTTAGATTTTAATGTCAGAGAAACTCAAGTTCTTACTTTGTCTCCTACAAGAGAGTTGGCAGTTCAGATTCAAAAAGTCATTCTTGCCCTTGGAGATTACATGAATGTCCAGTGTCATGCTTGTATTGGAGGAACAAACTTGGGGGAAGATATAAGACGTCTTGATTATGGACAACATGTTGTATCAGGAACTCCTGGTAGAGTTTTTGATATGATTCGGAGGAGAACATTAAGAACAAGATCAATAAAGGTAATTATTATTAATTATTATTATTATAATTATATTATTATTATATTATTATTATTATTATTATCATTCATCATCATCATCATCAATTCTACATACAATTGGTAAAATATTCGAGAAATTGGTGCATTGCTCAACTTATAAATTGCTTTTATGAAAATGAGCTCCCTTCACCAACTCAGTTTTGATTTACCAAACACTGAGAAGACTTACTAATTCTCCCTACTAAAAATATAAAATATATACAGACCATTAAATGACAAACAAACATGCATACTACTTCTATTAGATTTTTCAAGAGTATTTGATGTCGTTTGGCACAACTTACTCCTTCAGAAATTAGAAAGACTTGGTATTTCAAAAAATTCCTTAACTTGGTTCCAATATTTCTCTGGTAGAACACAATACATAAAATTAGGAGATGTATTATCTTCCCTCGCCCCGATTTCTCAAGGTGTGCCTTAGGGATCTTTTTTGGTCCACTATTCTTTAACATATAACTAATGACTTCCAAAACTGTCATAATTCTCTACACACTCAATACTCTGACGATACTACTATTTTAGTATCAGACTGTAATATAGATACTCTAAACACAAAGTAAATAACATATTAGAGAATGTTGTAACATGGGTAGAGGCTAACAGGCTTTCTCTGAATCTCAAAAAAAAAAAAAAAAAAAAACAATAGTTAATAGTGACAAACGTTAAAAACCTATGAAGCTAAATGTTATGGCAAGAGAGACAATCATAAATCGAGCCACATCTGCAAAACTATTAAAAGTTATTTTTGATGAGAAACTCTTCAAGAAACACATGAATAGTTTTATTAGCAAACTTGCATTCCTAAAGATAAGAAACTTTATGCCAAAATATATACTAAAAAAAATCTATTACAGCCGTGTATACCTACACCTATTCTATAATCTACCGGTATGAGGATGAGCAAGTGTGTACCTGCTACTACCCTTAATAACAATAACTACATAAAATATAACTTGTATATTATCTGGATCTCACAATTACTATGAACATATAAACCTGCTCTTCAAAAAATTATCCATACTCAAACTACCAGATTTGCTTACTCTGACTAATCACATTTTCAAAGTCATAAATGGAATGTCAAATGAACTCCTAACAAATTTAATAATGAACAACCAGAATGGAAGAACACTAAATCTGCGAAACACGAACTCACATACACTAGGTAAACAAAGTACACACTAACCAAATATTGTAGAGCTATATCATAAAAAAGCATTGAACAATGGAATGAACTTCCAAAACAACATACAAGAATCTGCAACACTTCCCACATTTCATAAACATGTCAAAGATCACTCGCTTTCAAAATATTAAATAAGGTATCCAGTAATCAGACTCACCACTCATTCCCAAATTTGCCAAAACTGCTGCTGTAATAATTATTATTATCATTATTATTATTTAGTATAACTATGAGATATGATAATTTTAGCTATTTTGGTTGCTAATATTTTTTTTTACGAATAAATCCGTATCTTTATTATTATTTTTCATTATTATAACTATTAACATTATATATTGTCATTTCAATTTTTACTGCTATTACTATGTTAGGTATTGTTATTATTATCATTATTATTATTGTTGTTATTATTCCTAGTTTTGCCATCTTCATTATTGTAATAAAAATTAGCTTCCAGATATTTTAATGTTGTTATTGTTAGTCATCACTTTTTATTGTTATTTTAATTATTATCTATAAGGAGGTAGATTGACTTCCAAAAAAAAAAAAAAAAATTAAGCATCCAATTCTTAGTTATGAACTTCATTTTGATAATGATTGATATTACTTTGTATAAATTATTGGACTCAAAGGACGAATTTGGCCCCCAAGAAGCCCATTTCAGTTTTGCATTAATACATATAAAGTATATGATTTTTGTTTGTACTACTTTGTAACTGGAAAAATGAGTAAAGATGATGATGATCATCATATCTTCTTTCTGTTTCCAGAATCAACTACTAATGTGCAAATATACATTATTCTACTTATTTTAGATGTTGGTTTTAGATGAAGCTGATGAAATGTTAAATAAAGGATTTAAGGAACAAATCTACGACGTATATCGTTATTTACCCCCAGCAACTCAAGTCGTTTTGATATCTGCTACATTGCCACACGAAATTTTGGAAATGACATCAAAATTCATGACAGATCCTATTAGAATCCTTGTGAAACGGTATGATGATTTGCTGTTTCTCTTTGTAGTGGTTATAGTATTTTGGAATAGAGTGGAATAAAATATTTTAAAATATTATATGGAGAGATAAGAATGATAGGCTAAGCATGCCGTTTTAGTGAGGTTTGTATCATTTATCAAAATTAATTGTAATTTTTTTTTTTTTTTTGTACTTGGAATGTATACGTTTTTAAATCGTTATAATTCTGAATATAGGTTATTAAATTATAGATGAATTTGTAGTAGTTACAGAAAAGATGTGTGCATATGTAAGCCGATGATATAAAAGAGTTAGCAATTGAAAATTCCTTGAGACTTGATTGAGTAAAAAGAGGAAAATAATTTGAAGAGTCAGTAGATGGTTAGTTGGGGATTGATCATCTAAGTAAAACTGTTGTGTGATCTAGGATTAGTCGTCACTGATTGAATGAATCTAGTTTTTAATCAGAAAATTTTTTTGGGGTTCTCTACTTATGATCTTATGATTATTTTGTAGTAATCGTATATATATATTATGACTTCTACAGCAAATTTTTATTCATTTAGAATTTTTAGTTTACAATAAATTTTGTGGTGTAAAATTTTCTGTGAACTTGGATAAAAAATGTTTTTCAAAAATTTGATATTTCTGTATTGAATTCATAAGAAAAGTTTTTCATAAGTTATATTTCTATAGTGATGAATTGACACTGGAAGGAATTAAACAGTTCTTCGTAGCAGTGGAAAGAGAAGAATGGAAATTTGATACATTGTGCGATTTGTACGACACCCTTACAATTACACAGGCAGTTATATTTTGTAATACAAAACGTAAGGTAAGTAAGTGTGTTCTACAAATTAATATTGTAATAATAATCCATGACGTATGTCTGAAACATTTCAAAAATACTCTGATATATATTTCTTTAACTCCAGAAATATATGTTATTGTAATTATTATAATGTTTTAATATGAGTCTTATTAATTCTTTTATAATAAATACTTCAGGTGGATTGGTTAACAGAAAAAATGAGAGAAGCGAATTTCACAGTTTCATCCATGCACGGTGACATGCCACAAAAAGAAAGAGATGCTATAATGAAAGAATTCAGATCGGGCCAATCGCGAGTATTAATTACAACAGATATTTGGGCCAGAGGAATAGACGTTCAGCAGGTAAGGAATTTTTTTTTTTTTTTTTTTTTTGCACCAGTTTCTCTTATTATTAACAAAGAAATTCTAATACAGGGTGGCCATAATAAACAGGCTTATATAGCCCAATACTTAAAATATATAATATATTATTGAAGAATTTTTGCAGTAATTCTTGTGTTAATTTTTTATTCACTTCGAAGTGGAATATTTTTACATTGTTTATAAATATGTATTTAAATAACATTTATTTTACAATAGGTATCCCTCGTTATAAATTACGATCTTCCCAACAACCGTGAGTTATACATTCATCGCATCGGGAGATCAGGTCGCTTTGGACGCAAAGGTGTTGCCATCAATTTTGTTAAAAATGACGATATCAGAATTTTAAGAGATATTGAACAGTATTATTCCACACAAATTGATGAAATGCCCATGAATGTTGCTGATCTAATTTAATATGGCTATATATATTATATATATATATATATATATATATATATATATATATATATATATATATATATATATATATATATATATATATATATATATATATATATATATATATATATATATATATATATATATATATATATATATATATATATATATATATATATATATATATATATATATCGCAATTGCTTACATCATTTAGCACTTTGGGCTAAACTTTATTTAACAGGTAAATTATTTTTCATAGCATTTTTTTTATACTCAAAAACATTCATCACTTTGGTTGGACTTCACTTTTTGTATTTTTTTTTCGCATGTTTCTACGCGGAAGGCTAATGTTTACCAATTTTTATTTTGCCTTTTTTTTTTTCATCACTATATAGAATTTTTTTTTTTTTTTTTTTTTTTTTTTTTTTTTTTTTATTTTACACATTATAATTATTATAAATAATAACAGGAATAATTTTTTAACATTTTCTTTTTTTTATCCTTGAAGATATTTATTACACTTTTCAACAAAGAATTGTTCCAAGACAAAAGAATACTTGTCTCTGACATGTTTTTTCAATGAAGAATTCAAAAATAATGTCAATTTTTCTTTATCACGCACAGTTTTTTTAAGATCCATGATATCCCTCAAAATTCAAGAAAATAGGTAAGATGTTAAAATTTAAAGAGAACTACTTGAAAAAACCTATAAACAATCCAGATTGTTTTTGTTATATATGCGGTGAATTAACAATCAAGTCACAAATATGGCATTTTACACCATTGATTAGGAAGTGCTACGAGGATTACTTCGGCTGCAAAGTGGGTGACTAGAATAAAATGTGGGCCGATCATGTTTGTTGTGCAACCTGTGTCAGGCTTCTCACTAAATTATCGAACGGTTCACACCATATGCCTTTTGCCATTCCTATGATTTGGAGAATCCAAAGATCGCACTTGTGAATGCTACTTTGCATGACCGATATTCGTGGAATGACATCAAAATCCAAGCACACTGTAAAATATCCTAATTTACAATCTGGTATGAGATCAGTACCTCGTAGTGAAGACTTATCTGCAACCTTCGCAAACAAAGGGCACTAAGTGACGACGAGTCAAGTGATGAGGTAGTGACGAAAGAAACTAGACATGGACCAAACATTTCGACCCATTTGTTCTTCAAGTGAACTACACTTTTTGAGTCTGGGAGATCTGAATTTTCTTGTGCGTGATTTACACTTGTCAAAAAAGAAAGCTTGAACTCCTTGGTCCAAGGTTAATGGGATGGGATTTCCAAAAAGAGTAAGTTTGTTTTTGTTGTGACAAGCATCATGCTTTTGAAAAGTTTTTCTCACTTGAGAATGACTTGGTGTATTGTAATAAATGTATATTCTGTTATGGAGGAATTTTGCCATCCATACAACAAGCATGAATGGCACTTGTTAATGTGTTTCCCTCTGTTCCTCTGGCTCATGCACGTTACGTGAAGGAAACATATGAGAGAATGAAGCTTCTGTTGCAAAAAATTAAGCATGAGGATCATAAATGGAATATATGTGGTGATCTAAAGGTCGTGTCACTTGGAATGCAGCTGGGTTATATCAAATTTTCTTGCTTCCTTTGTGAGTGGGACAGTCGGGATAAGATAAATCATTAGCAGAAGAAAGTGTGGCTACAACGATCTCTGACTCCAATAGAGAAAAATGTCATCAATCTTCCTTTGCCGATTCTCATAAATTTATCTACCTTCCTTGCATATTAAGCTAGGATTAATGAAAAATTTCGTCAAAAGGATGGATAGAAGTGGCTATGGATTCACATATTTAAGAATTAAATTTACAAGAATAAGTGACGCTAAAATCAAGGAAGATATTTTTATTGGGTCACAGATCAGGGAGTTGGTGAACGACCAATAATTTGAGGAAGAGATTAATAATGATGAAAAAACTGCATGGTAGTCATTTAAGAAAGTTTGTAGAGACTTTTTTTGGGAACCACAGAGCAGAGAATTATTCTGGCATTGTGAAAGAGCTATTGACATCATACAAGACCTTGGGAGGCGATTTGAGACTAAAATTCCACTTCCTTGACTCTCACGTGAACTTTTTCCTTGAAAATCTTGGGGCAGTCGGTGACGAACACAGAAAGTTCACCAGGACATTCTGAGTTTCGAAACCCGTTTCCAAGTAAAGTTGAACCGTTCTATGTTGGCTGATTACTGTTGGTCACGAAAAAGGGACTTCCTCCCATAAAAAAAAAAAAAAAAAAAAATTCATAGGTTTTTTTGTAGGTTTTATGGGACTTTATGTCCACCATTAGAAACAACGTAGGTCACATAGGTTTTTCGGCATATAGTCGAAAATCGTATTGGTAATGGCGTGAGTTTCATAAGAAAATAA
>SEYY01023152.1:105000-108423 GCA_009176605.1 Armadillidium nasatum | reverse complement strand
CTCCCTCCCCCATTCTCTTCACGTGACCAAACCATCTCAGTTGGTTTCTTTCTATGCATTCCAAAATTGATTCCACCCCAAGTTCCTCTCTCACCAGTTCACTCCTCATTCTATCTCTCAGTGATATATATATATATATATATATATATATATATATATATATATATATATATATATATATATATATATATATATATATATATATATATATATATATATATATATATATATATATATATATAGGACAAGAGATGCTTAAAGTTTGTTCTAAATTATAAAAATAGCTCACCTTAAATGGGTCCATTTCAGATTCATTCCCATCACCTTCAGTGCCTTGATGTGGAGGAGTAAAATTCGATGCAATATTACACTTTATTTCCTCCAATATCCTCGTCTTGACAGCTGGATACTTCCCCTCATTTAACCTATGTGCCACTCCGAGTTTGAAGTGAGGGTGCAGAGCTGTTGCCATAAGCAAATCACAATCATCAAAAATCCTGCTGAACCTCGGTTCAAATCTCTTTTCTTTCCCTTTATTTGGCCTTTGGCTGCTTTAGTAAGTAGTTGACTAAGCTTTTGGCATAGTTAAGTTTTTTCACCTCTCGTTGCAATTCCACGAGATTGTCCTTGAGGAGGAAGAGGTTAGGCAATAGAACCCCCGCGTACTCATTCTTCTCATAATGCAACATATCCAGCCTAACAGCAATAGGCGTCATTATTTGGATGTACTCGGAAAATTACCTCCTTGGCAGTTAGGCCATAGTATAAGTATTACTTAGTAAGACAAAGCATATAATAATATATATATATATATATATATATATATATATATCATATACCAGGAACTTATAATCTGGTACAAAGTTATTAAATTTGGCAACACTGTCGTTGCATTTTTTGTTTATTTAAAAATGACAAAGAAACCTGCTTTGTGATTGGTCATGAAAACAAAAACTATCTGTTATTGGAGTCGGGCTACCTAATGACGTAAAAAAATAATTAATATTTTTTTTTCAATAATAAGCATTATTTTACATGTTATTTCTCCAAAAAAGATTTAATTAGATTTTAAATGATTAAAAGAAATACAATTTGCTTCATGAGGGTGTTTATTAAAAAAAAAAAAAAAATAGGCATACACAAAAAGTGCATCACTCTCAATCAGAAAATTATAACATTTATTAATCCTACTAAGTAATACTTATACTATGGTTAGGCTTTTGTTCCATACAAATAAACCAATAAACAAAATATTTAATAAACCATATATATATATATATATATATATATATATATATATATATATATATATATATATATATATATATATATATATATATATATATATATATATATATATATATATATATATATATATATATATATATATATATATATATATATATATATATATATATATATATATATATATATATATATATATATATATATATATATATATATATATATATATATATATATATATATATATATATAAACAATATCTTTTATTATCGAGGACAATTTATTTAAATATCGATATTTTTTTAATATATTCGGCATTCCTAGTTTAAGTATTAACTTTTAATTAGCAGAAAGAGTAATAAAATTTGGCTGATTAAATAAGAAACTGAAATATAAGCCCAAAATTGTTTTTTATTAAGAAAAATGAAGCGCAAATTGGTAAGCGCTAATTTCAAAAAACTTCCGCAAAAGCGCAAAATATTTTTTAAAGCGCAAATTTGCGCTTTTGCGCTCTTAAAAAAGTTGTTAAGCGCAAAATGCAAAAGCGCACATTTTCGAAATTTAGCGCAAAACGCAAAAGCGCAAATTTTTTAT
Organism: Armadillidium nasatum; assembly: GCA_009176605.1. NCBI lineage: Eukaryota > Metazoa > Arthropoda > Malacostraca > Isopoda > Armadillidiidae > Armadillidium > Armadillidium nasatum. Next base: position 106,584 of record SEYY01023152.1, on the reverse strand, counting down.
TTAAAGCGCAAATTGCGCTTTTGCGCTTTTGCGCTCTCATTTGCGCTTATGCCCACCTCTGATATATATATATATATATATATATATATATATATATATATATATATATATATATATATATATATATATATATATATATATATATATATATATATATATATATATATATATATATATATATATATATATATATATATATATATATATATATATATATATAAAACATACTAAAGTTTCTTCTAGATGTCGTTTCATCCCACCAGGTCTACGTTATTTTATGTCAGCAGTGAAATTTACCACCCAGAGAACTTTAATGATGATATGTTTTAAATTTTTACAGTAAAGTTTGTTCATAAACCAATTAAAAAGTATGGACTTCCCCCTTCTCCCCAGTTTAACAATTTCCAACAGTCCACCATAGCACAAAAGAAAGAAAGAAATTATTGTTATGTTTTGTAAATTAAAATAAAATATAAAATTAGAAACAAAGCGACATTGATCAATATTGGCATTTTACTCAATTTTTCACATATAAAAGAATTAAATTTATCTTTCTTTTACTTTTCATTACTGCTATATATATATATATATATATATATATATATATATATATATATATATATATATATATATATATATATATATATATATATATATATATATATATATATATATATATATATATATATATATATAAGGTAAATGGTCACAGTGAATAAGTTGATAAGTCAAAAACTGGCCAAAATGAGTTAGGTGCACTGTGATCACCTCCCAAGCCCTCTGCCCACTGTGAAGAAGTCCCTAACTCAGAGCTCTAATACTTTCCGAATTATAAAGATGTGAGTTTCTTTATATCTCATAAAATAGTGCGTGTTCTCGGTTAAGTCAACAAACTATACTTCAGAGAAGCATTAATCACGGGAACAACGAGACAAGTCGAATTATTATTATTTTTTTAGTTTCATTTCTCTAATACTAACTATCATTTAAGTAAACAAGGCCTTATAGAAGGAAGGAAAAAGAAAAAAAGAAATTTATTATAAAAAGTAAGGTGAATAACTAGCTAAGTGTGATTAAATACCATACCATAAATAAATAAGTATGGTGAACAATTTGGTATGTTATGATGAATAATCAGGTAAATACAGGTAAATCGTAAAAGGGTTTCAGCAAATTAATTATTCTTCAAACCATTAAATGTAGAATCTCATTTGAATCAAACTGATGACAACCAAATTTATTTTTTTCAAAAACTGGATTTACAGAAATACTGTAATTCAAAGGTAAAAAAAGTGCTGCCTCGAAAAGTTGCAATTTTATTTTTATCAACTTATTCCCTGTGACCACATACACACACGCACACCACACACTATATATATATATATATATATATATATATATATATATATATATATATATATATATATATATATATATATATATATATATATATATATATATATATATATCCTCTGGTAGGCAAAGGCCAGAAACCTACTAATTTTCATCAGCGATGAGGAAATACCGGAAATTTCATCAAGTTAATGGTCGACATGTCCCGATGCACGACGTTTGAGAGTGTAC
>SEYY01023152.1:95000-97500 GCA_009176605.1 Armadillidium nasatum | reverse complement strand
AGGAAAATCTGTTGTCATTAAGCGAAGCAGTAGCAGAAACACAAGATAATTACACTAGTAGTAGTAGTAGAGACAGATTTTAAGCCACAAAACATCGTAATTCGGAGATTCAAGATTTACGAGACGTGTCACAGGATGTGTTAATGTTAATACTAGGTACATGCAGAAGCTTCACCATTTAGACGGAAATTGTGAAAAAAGTTGTAGTTACATTCATTGAGGTTACCAGTGAAAGAATCCTTGTCCAGCTGGGTCTCAGACAGAAGCAAAAGGTTAGGATGAGAGTTAGAGAGGTGATATTCTACGAATTCTATGTGAGCACAAAGGCTATGGACGATCTTGTTATTCAAAGAAATATTCACAATCACACCCCACACACTAGAACACACACACACGACCTCACACACACACAAAAACACACTCGCACACAAACGAACGTTCATATACTCACAGTAAACAATGCTAAAACGGGAAGCTAAAACAAAATACAAACACATTAAGCAACTAAAAAGGAAAAAAAAATTAAAATAAATGGACTATATATATATATATATATATATATATATATATATATATATATATATATATATATATATATATATATATATATATATATATATATATATATATATATATATATATATATATATATATATATATATATATATTATATATATGACATAGTTCTCACATGTATTCTGCCAAAGATCTTTGAAACCATTCTGAACTCTCATTTCTTCTATCGTCGATTTCCATTCTTTTCTTTTCGATCATTAGTATGATTCTGGAGCTCGGTATCCTCTAGAAATATACTTCCTAATCTCACAGATACAGATTTACATTCTCTTGCCCTTAGAAATTATGAAGATTCTTGTGTGAATGCGCTTGACATATCCATGTTATTTGCCCAGGTTTTACATGCATCACCGCTTTCCTGGCTCTTCATTTGAGTTCCTTCTTCCTCTTTGCTTACTCATGTCTAGCTGATTTTCAAATCGTTCTGTACCAGCCGCTGTCCAAGGGTCGACTTCAACTTCCTAATTAATGTTCTGTTTGTTAATATGCTGATAACTCGAACCTCCATTCTCTACACTTTTCAAATCTCATCTCTTTTCTCTCTCGTCCTAATCTATCCAATTCTATTTTTGATGATCTGGATCAAATTTCTAGTCGAGTTGATTCATTGTTGTGAAATTCAACTTTTTAAAAATTTCGCCATAAACAAATTTCCCTCCAAATGACATTTCTTATTTTTTATATATCTTTCAAAGATTAATCCTGTCTCTTCTGTTGATAATAAACATTATTGACGTCAATATAAAAATAAAATGCTTTGGAAACTTCATATCTCAATTGTTGCTAAGAGTTCTGTTTACACAGCAAGATCTTTCTCTAATTAGTTTTTGCAACTAAACAAGAATATCATTTAACATTTTATGAAAGAACCGCTCTAATATCTAGAAGAAGAGGGGAGGATAACTTTTATTCTACCCTCTTCTTGGAAATGATAGAGTTAATGGACAAAATACATATTTACCTATAACCTGTTCAGTATTTTTTAATTTAACTGACTATCTTTGAAAAGCAAAGTTGGTACTTTACCTCTTTTCTATACCTAATATAGCAAGTAATCGGGGTAGCTGGAATTCTGGTTGGGTTTCTTTGCTTCACTAAGAAAGAGAAATAACAAGGTATGTAGAGTGCTGTCAACCTCTATCAACATGATCGGCAACACTTGCTTAAACTGACCAAACACAATAGTGAATATATTACTATCATTTGGCTGATTTAAACTTTCAATGAATGAAATTTTAATTCTTTTAAAAAAAAAAAATTTGCTTCGAAAATTTTAATAAAAGCCACAAACTTTGGAAGGTTTATAAGTAGTTTACTTTCTAAAGGAAAATAATTTTATATTGCTATTTGCTTACTTACGAAAAGTTCACATAACAAGAGGGTAAAATATATATATATATATATATATATATATATATATATATATATATATATATATATATATATATATATATATATATATATATATATATATATATATATATATATATATATATATATATATATATATATATATATATATATGATTTCTAAATATGAGTGTATGTTTCAAAGCACAGTAAATGTATACTTCTTTGATCATACATTGCAATAATTGTCACACAGAAAAAGCAAACAAACGTAAATGAAAAACGACATTCACACTTTAATGGCTAAAAATAATAGCCTCTAATTCCTCAAAATCATCAAAGCACTCGAAAAGGATAGTAATTCGGAGTTACATCAAAGTTACTACTATAAATTACGATTAAATAACGAAGAATAACTCGTGACAGGGACGACGAGGCTTGCTAGTCTTCCGAGGGCTTGAATAGAGAACGACAGAATTTACATGTACGCTCCGTTGGCAATGCTAAGGAAATATGACCATTACTAAGATTATGGCATCTTTTTTTTTTTATAGCATAAAATGTTATAACGGTTT
>SEYY01023152.1:87500-90000 GCA_009176605.1 Armadillidium nasatum | reverse complement strand
GTGTGTGTGTGTGTGTGTGTGTGTGTGTGTGTGTGCATAAACCTTTTTCTCTGCCTTATCTTACCATCAGTAATATAAAATGATGATAGTTGACAACCTAAATTAGAAATAACGCATTAATAATAATAATAATAATAATAATAATAATAATAATAATAATAATAATAATAATAATATATAAATTTCTTAAACAAAATAGAAATATTTACTTTCTGTCACCGAATAAATGGTATTCTAAATACCCCGCAACTAAAGAGAAATAACAACCAAAATTTTATTTATTTATTTATTTATTTATTTATTTAACTTCCCTTCAGGCATTATTATATAAATTGGATTTTATTTTGAATTTGAAAATTTTCATGAAATTGAATATTACGTTAAAAAGAGGCGGTAGAAAATCAAATAAGAGTTTTAATTGATAATGTATGTGTGTGTGTTTGTATATATATATATATGTAAATGAATACAGGTATACATTTAGATTACAAACATTTATACGGTAGTAATTTCTATATCAAGTTTGGCAAGAACATTTGAGACTACCCTGTTTATATTATTTTTTCCTTTTCTTTTATTCTATCTCTTTTAATCAGATTTTTATGGAGGGAGAGACGATAACTATCACACTCACACTATAAAAATAAAAATATTTTATCAATAAAAATAAAAAAAAATTTTTTTTTATTTACTTCGTTTCTCAGTTGTTAATTTATATTTATTTTTAACAGAAAAAAAAACATTTTGGAATTAAATTTTTGAATGTGTAAAACAATTGAATTCGATAAATTCAGTCATTTCAAACAGGCGAAATATCAAACTTTAATATAGACTTCTTCACTTTTAGGCAACATATATATTCCCATATATATATATATATATATATATATATATATATATATATATATATATATATATATATATATATATATATATATATATATATATATATATATATATATATATATATATATATATATATATATATATATATATATATATATATAACACTGGGCTTGGGGCAGGGGCATATTTTCATAAATGGAGTGACTGCAAAATAATGTTCGAATTAAAATTCTACTTTCTTGAAGTTTAAAGTAAAATGAAGATATTTTCACTATTTTTTAAAAAAAGCGAAATTCGTCTAAAATTCCAGGTAGTATATATATCTAGGATCCCCAAGTGAGATCGAACCGGGGCACTCAAACACGTGAGTCAATCACTCTACCATTTGAGCCACGTGTCGCAGTGTTTTTCAATCTCGACCACATGTATTATTATTATTATTATTATTATTATTATTATTATTATTATTATTATTATTATTATTATTATTATTATTATTATTATTGCAGATTTATTATGGCTCGCATAACTCCTTCATTTTATTCCATGGGGGGAGGAGGGTAGCGTTCGATCAGCAATTGAAATTGTTTATGAAAAGTTCACCTTTTCCTTACGCAACAATTAGATGATTTTATTGCAAAGGAATTTTGTTTTGCTTTTTGTAACTACGTGCTATACCCAAAGTTTGGGGCTACCCAAGGCTTGGGTGGGGCAGTCTCAATTCTGGGCTCTTTTAATGCAGTCACATATCTGGCTCTTTCAGAGTTACATTTTCTGTGCTCTTATATTTAGGTTTAGAGGCCATAGCTTCTTGATCTTTTTTTTTTTTTTTTTTTTTTGATATAGTGTACTTTTTTTGGTGCAAGTGTATTTTTTCTTTTTAAGTGTATTGTGCATGCTTCTTCGTATATCGTAAGTATATGTTTATATTGGAGTAGCAGACATTTTATGTAAGTATAAATTTGTTTTGTTGTATTACACACAATTAATCTAGTTTGATATTAACAAGCATTGTTCCTATCTATCTACATTCGAGTAGAAAGGCCGAATAAATATTTCTCTGTTTATTAGGCAATAATAAACCATAGAAACATCTTTACTTTGTTTCATTCTAAGCCACTCTCACTTCCTTATATCTAAAAAGGTGTTTACAAAGATCTATTCATTAACATAGACTTTGTAATCGTTCCTTTGTCGAAGTACAAGGGAGGCAGTGGAGGGTTTAACATTACATAAAAACAAATATATTGTAAATAAGCCATCATCCTGTAAATATATCTATTTTATTCTTCATAAAGCGACATTTATTTGGCGTCTTTAACTCTTGATTCATTGCAAAAAAGTCGCATTTGCTGCTAAGAACAGGAGCATAAAGACGGAAGTGAAAAGAATTTTCATAACTCCGAAATAAAATTGGGGGAATTAAGAAATTAGAGCGATAAAAAGGGGGGTTTCATATATTCTCTCTATATCCCTCTTTCTCTCCTTTTCCCTCAATCGGAGTGCCCAAAAAACTCTTTTCACCATGGTAGACAGCACGGTAGAATTTGTCCTCTTGTTAAATTCTTTTGAAAAAAAAGTGTATATTTTTTAGCTACTAAGCATTTCATTCCTCGCATCATTCTGGGAAAAGTGTTTCATAATTTTCATATTT
>SEYY01023152.1:77500-85000 GCA_009176605.1 Armadillidium nasatum | reverse complement strand
AATAATAATAATAATAATAATAATAATAATATATAATAATAATAATAATAATAATAATAATAATAATAATAATAATAATAAGTATTAAAATATTAAATAAAAAAAAAATAATTTTAATTCCAATAATAATAAAAATAAGTAATAATAATAATAATAATAATAATAATAATAATAATAATAATAATAATAATAATAATACTAACAATCATAATAATTATATAATGGAAAAACTTGTTTGAAAACAAAGGGGATCATTCCCAGATACCTCCTTACCATCAATTTGTCAACAAGTGAAATGACAAACAGTGGTAGGTCGTTCGTTCATAAACTCCACTTCTATTACATCGAAGCCTTGACAGATAAATAAACAACTACAATTTTAAAAAATATTTTACTGTGTTACAGACTTACAGTTCAATTAAATCTTTCAAAAATTGGGTAAAATAATATATTTAAGATTATTTATAAATAAATAAAAATACTCAATATTCCCTTCACTGTTGCTTCTCAATTTGAAATGTAAATTCAGTACATAAATTTTGCCTTTCTAAATGATTCACGATGTGTACAAGATTTTCAAACTGATATTCATCAAATGGTTGATAACCAATGAGCATAATTTTAAAATAAGTACAAATATTAAGTTTCACTCTCTACAAAAGTAATAAAGTATAACATTTGTTTTTTTTCATTTTTCGTGTAAAGTTTTCAGAATAGAAAAGAAATTGCAGTGCTCTGAAATTTTTTGTTAAGAACAAAATTAAAATATCTGATTGAATTGTATTAAGATAAAAAGTTCCATACCTCAAAAGAGTATTGAACTCTATAAATCCGTAAGCTTTTAAATATATAAATAAAAGTACCGAGGATTTATATATTGATATACTTGCCTAGTCTAACCAAACCTAACCCTAAGAGACAGTAACTCCCCTTAGGATATGGAAACCACCTAACTTGGATAAATCTTTCAAAATTTTCCACATTACTCGTGCGTTTGCGCCATTTTTCAGCTTGCTGAAGTTACCAAATTTTAAAGGACATAAATTTAAAATTTAAGAAATAAATTTAAAAATTTAGTATTAATGAATCTTAATTAAACTTTTAAAATAGTAACGAAACCCCTTCTCGTTGAGAAATAGAAGCAAATAGCAAATAAATTATAGTGTAAGTCTTATATATATATATATATATATATATATATATATATATATATATATATATATATATATATATATATATATATATATATATATATATATATATATATATATATATATATAAAATCCATAGGAGGGTGCTTGGAACCCCTACTGGGGCTGCATTGGCATTTTGCTGGGGCTTCTGGGTTACAGGAGCAACCAACAAAGGTCAAGCAACGCTAACATGGGCACAACAACTTGTGATAAATTTAGCAATAATCAGACGGAGAAAAATTTCCCGCACGCTAGGGTTCGAAACCACTGACAACAGCGTCGCCGTTAGACGTGCAGAAAAATTTTCTCTGTCTTATTATTGCTAAATTTGTCGCAACAGTTGTTGTACCTATGTTAGCGTTGCTTAACCTTGGTTGGTTGCTCCTGTAACTCAGGAGCCCCAGCAAAATGCCATATAGCCCCAGTAGTGGTTCCAAGCACCCTCTTATGGATTGTAATAAGTATCGAGTTGCTACAGTGATTCGAAGCATAAGAGCTTGAAAATTGTTCTACTATGCTCTCTTTTCTGGGAAGGCGGCGTGTATCTCAGTGGTAGATCCTTATGTACACTGTCTAACGGCGACGCTGTTGTCAGTGGTTTCGAATCCTGGCGTGCGGAAAATTTTTCTCTGTCTTATATATATATATATATATATATATATATATATATATATATATATATATATATATATATATATATAATATATATATATAATATTATATATATATATTATATATATATATATATATATATATATATATATATGCAATATGTTGTGAATATATAATTATATGCATACATAATCATAATTATTTGAGAAATTGTGATCTTATTATGAAAGGTCGTGATTACATAGAAGAAGACTTTGGAAAATAAATTGACATTTTATGTCAGATAGTCTCCCTCTTCATCTTAATTCTCCCCTCAATCTTCTCCTCCTCCTCTTACACATTTTTCCCCCTCAATCTCCTCCTCCTCTTACACATTTTTCCCCCTCAACTCCCTCTCCCGATTCTCGTAGGAAAATATTAATGGAAATGAAATGAAATGAAAGAAGATTGAAGATGTTTTCTTCATTTCAAACTCATTTTATATTATCCCTAATGAGCGAATTCAAAATGGAATAATTTAAGGATAAAAGACTTTTTAACTAATAAAACTTATACTTTCTATTTTCTTTTTTTAAGAAATATTCATTCACTAATGTTTAAAATTAAGTCTGCTCTTTGTCTGTGTACATGTACACGTTTAAAAGTAGTGAATGTAGGGTATGTAGGTAAGTTAATGTGTGTGTGTAGGTTTATAGATTTGCTGCGCGTGGAAAATAATTATCGTTTTTTTCTTTAGATCTATTAGCAGCAGTTCGATTTTAAAGTTTGGAATTCTTATTTGCTCATCAAGAACCTTCTGTTTTGACCTCCCTTAATGAGCTATCTATTCATGCTCTTAAGGCTTTCACCAAGTATTACTTTATACATACTTAAAGCACTTACAATTCCCGGTGGTTTATAGTTGCTACTATAGTTTATAGTAGCAACTATAGTGGTTTATAGTTATAGGCGGCATTATAGTAAGTGACATCAAATATTTCCAGTATCTTTACTCGTACGTCACAGAATACTTCAATTTTTATATTCAAAAACAGTTACTTCTTCTTTTAAAGGGCATAATTTGAATACACAATTCAAAACATATGCATTCAATAACACTGGTATTTAATTTTCTCGTGATCATGTGTAGCCATATCCACAAATTATCTAATTAGGTTTTTAAAAAGATAGTGGTTCTGAGGTTAAATAGAGAGTATTTTAAGCCATTTTAATTGCTTGCTCTGTTTGGCAGCGTATTGAAGATCTGTATCGACAGAATAATACGCATACATACTAATTTACACAAGCAATTATTCAAATAATAGATTTCCTTTTAGCAAAATATTTTTATGTCTCGAGATTCATTTTCTGTTCGTCGTATAGTTGCACGATTCTCCACTAAATTATTATCATTATTATCAACTATGACAAACATTCGTTTTTACTCTTTCGTTGCATTTCTTTCTTTTTTTTTTTTGGAGATTTTATTGTACTCCACTTTATATACAATTCACAAATTTATATTCAATAAACATATCTCAAACTGAACAGCTTTCTTTATTCATTCTATCGCACAACACACACACAAACAAAAACACACACTTCCATAATGGGTTCAAAGCATAATTTTTCTTTGACACTCATGCTTCTTACAGCTTATATATATATATATATATATATATATATATATATATATATATATATATATATATATATATATATATATATATATATATATATATATATATATATATATATATATATATATATATATATACGCAAATGAAGATTCTTTTTTTTATTACGAATGTCACTTTGCTTATTCAAAATAATAAAACGTAAAACATAAATTTTGTGAAACTGAACAGATGACAGATTCCTAATTAAAATGACGCATCGTTTCATCTGGGAGCTCCTTCTACTACTAATTAATAATAATAATAATAATAATAATAATAATAATAATAATAATAATAATAATAATAATAATAATAATATTGAAATAAAAAAATGATAGAAAAGTAATAATAAATAATAGTAGTATAGGACGCGTTTTCGACAGGTGCCAGATTTTTTCGAGGTTGTTTATCGTTTTTTTGGTTGTTTATTGGTTGGGGTTTGTCGATTAATTATTGTTAGTTGTTGGTTTACGGAATGTTTCTTTGGTGGTTGATTATTATTCAAAGGAATTTTATTATTATTATTATTATTATTATTATTATTATTAGTAGTAGTAGTAGTAGTAGTAGTAGTAGTAGTAGTAGAAGTACTTTTAATATCAAGAATGACTCCATTCTCCTTCTAAAGATCATCTTTACAATTTTTCCTTTCCTTTTCCCCTTCTTCAGTTTTTTTACTTGAAGTTTCCAATAAAATTTTATTTGTTTCCCATTTATTTTGCCATTTTTCGCTTTCTTTGCAGTTCTTCCTTTAATGATAGAATTTTCAAGTCAATTTTTCTCCATTTCTCTTATATTGAGAATGTGAATTTCCAATCTAAATTTTTGGAGAAAGATTCTTTGTTACATTTTTTTTTTTGGCCTTTAATGGTGTAATCTTAATTTCACTTTTAAAAAAATATGTTTTATAACCCAAAATATCAATATAAAGAAATTTACCTTTATAGTAACTGTAAATAGGGAAATTATTTGAATTTTTGTGGTTTTATTGGTAACATCACGGTTTTTTTTTTTTTTTTTTTTTTTTTTTTTTTGCTCAAATTTTACAAATTTCTAATTTTTATTTTTGTCTGTTTTATTTTCGTCACCGATTTCCAATTTATCAGATTAACTTGTTTTCGACTTGAATTTGAAAGAGGCCTTATTTACCTTCTCGTTCTAGCGTCAATTGCGTTTTTTTTTTTTTTTTTTTTTTTTTTTTTTTTTTTTTTTTTTTTTTTTTTTTTTTTTTTTTTTTTTTTTTTTTTTTTTTTTTTTTTTTTTAATTTTTTTATTCTTTTTTTTTTTTTTTTTTTTTTTTTTTTTTTTTTTTTTTTTTTTCACTAGATGTTTCCTCCTAATTTCATTTACTTCCTTTTCTCTTCCTAAATATCTTGAATTGTTTATATTTTATTTTTATTTGCTTGTATTTTATTTACGCTACATCGAATTTATTTTCTCTAAATATTCTTCTTTATCACTTCAACTACATTTTTTTTTCTTCTTCACTCATCTTTATTATCAGCTTCTACATATACGGAAGAGGACCATCATTTGCCATCAGCTTTTTCCTACTCATTTTGCAATGCAAATTTTCAGATTTTTTTTTTTTTTTTTTTTTTTTTTTTTTTTTTTTTTTTTTTTTTAGTTTGAGGTCATTTGCTTTTTTTTATTTATTTATATTTATTTATTTAATTTTTTTTATTTAAAATTTTTCCTTCAAATATAGTATCATCATTCAGTACTGGAAGAATAATAATTAAAAAGAAATCACTTGTTTCCCCAAGTAAATGCTGCAATAAGGATATGTATTAAGGTCTATTTTATCACCTCAACCAAACCATACGATTAAAAGAACATAAAAGCACAAACGTTTTGCGGCTCAACATTCAATAATAATAATAATAATAATAATAATAATAATAATAATAATAATAATAATAATAAAAAATAATAATAATAATAAAAAACATTTAAACTATATAATATATATATATATATATATATATATATATATATATATATATATATATATATATATATATATATATATATATATATATATATATATATATATATATATATATATATATATATTATATATATATATATATATATATATATATATATATATATATATATATATATATATATATATATATATATATATATATATATATATATATATATATATATATATATATATTATATATATATATATATATATATATATATAGATATATATATATATATATATATATATATATATATATATGCCTATTATAATTTCTTTTTTTATTTGGTTTTCCCGGGAAAATGACGTCACTACTCTTATCTAATTTACCTTATTAAAAGAAAACCAAAAAATAAACAAACCACAACTAAAATAAAAATAGATAATATATATATATATATATATATTATATATATATATATATATATATATATATATATATATATATATATATATATATATATATATATATATATATATATATATATATGCTTCTTCGTAATGCAAAGTTTATTTAAACATTTACAAGTCACTCACGATTAAACATTAAAATATATTGGTATACTAATTTTACCATAAATATGCTAATATTTAGATATCGTAAGTCAAATAACACTAAAGAATGTGCCAATTCGCACTCTTGACAAGAATCATTTTAAAAGTCTTCGTACGATGAGCTTGAATCAACATTTACAATCTTCATATTAACACACAAATTCATTATTAAAAACTTACACTTCTAATAATAATAAATAATAATAATAATAATAATAATAATAATAATAATAAACTATCAATAATATAATAATAATAATAATAATATTGAAAAAAATAAAAGTAAAAAAAAAAAAAAAAAAATATATAATATATATAATAATATATATATATATATATATATATATATATATATATATATATATATATATATATATATATATATATATATATATATATATATATATATATATATATATATATATAACCATTTTAATAGAGATAAAATAAACTTTCTTTATGTTAGAATATTTTAAGCTAGAAGTTCATAAACTGTTACTATAATTTATTAAAAATATTTATATCCAAATTTTATTTCTTTTAAAATAAGAATGAAACCATGTAACAGCATTGTAAGTTCATGTGTGCATATAACATGTACATGTAACTGCATTGTAAGTTCATGTGTTCATGTAACACGTACTTGTAACAGCATGGTAAGTTCACGTGTACACGTAACACGTACATGTAACTGCATTGTAAGTTCATATGTGCATATCACACGTACTTGTAACAGCATGGTATGTTCATGGGTAAATGTAACATGTACATGTAACGTATTTCAGTACAATGATTGAAGCAAGTTTAAATAAAACTTTGAGATAATGATTTGAAAATCATTATCAGTACAAATAAATAATAATAATGTTTTAAATATAACACAATGAGTGAAGTAAAATCGATGAAACAAAATCGTTCTTTGAATTGAAAAATGGTTTGAATAAATATTTAAATAATTTTTTACATTATTAATATACTTTATATTTTTATTTAAAAAAAAAAAAACTTGTTTTAAATTTAAAATCTGACTTAAAATTTAAAAAGAAAAAAATTAAATTTGTTATTTGTAATTTGAATTTATAGTGAAATTTATTCCGTTTAACAATAAAAATTTTTAATAAGTGTTCTTGAATATGTTAAGGGGAAGGGAATGTTACTAAACTTTATTCTTTTTTTTTCGTATATAATAAAAAAGAATATCATTTTTAAGTCATTAAATTTCATAAAATATAAATTCTAAAAAACAAAACAAAAAAAAACCATGTTTAAACTATATATTCACTTTTTCATAACTTTGTGACTTTTATCATCCAATAGTTTAAATATTTAAAAACCGACGTCGTTTTCTAATGCCTATTATAGATTCATTGTTTTATTTGGTTTTCCCGGGAAAATGACGTCACTACTCTTATCTAATTTACCTTTTAAAAGAAAACCAAAAAATAAACAAACCACAACTAAAATAAAAATAGATAATAAATATAAAATA
>SEYY01023152.1:65000-67500 GCA_009176605.1 Armadillidium nasatum | reverse complement strand
GCAAAAGATTCACCGAAATGCCGAAGAGCGGAGGACCAAGAGTCAGAGAGAAGGGAAAGAAGATCACCAGTAGAGCGTTTCTTACGAAAGCCATACTGGCGATCAGAGATAAGATTAGAAGAATTGAGATGTTTCCAAATCTTCCTGTTAAGGATAGATTCGAAAACTTTAGAAAGAACGGAGGTTAAAGAAATAGGACGATAGTTGGAGGGTTGAGAAGGGTCCCCCTTCTTCGGCACAGGCTGAATGAGCGCACGTTTCCAGCAAGAAGGGAAGGTTGAAGTAGAAAGACATAGACGAAATAGTTTACCAAGGCAGGGTGCAAGCTCGGAAGCACAAGTTTTGAGAACCACAGGAGGGATACCATCAGGACCGTACGCCTTCTTAGTATTAAGCTCAGAGAGAGCAGAAATGACGTCTTTAGAAGAAATTACAATTTTAGGCATAAATGAGTTGGAGGGGGTTGAAGGAATAGGAACAGCTCCGGAATCGTCCAAGGTTGAATTAAAGGCAAAAGTTTGAGCAAAGAGTTCAGCTTTAGAGGAAGGCAAAACGGTAGTATATATATATATATATATATATATATATATATATATATATATATATATATATATATATATATATATATATATATATATATATATATATATATATATATATATATATATATATATATATATATATATATATATATATATATATATATATATATATATATATATATATATATATATATATATATATATATATATATATATATATATATATATATATATATATATATATATATATATATATATATATATATATATATATATATTCGTGAAACCTTTACACGAGTATATAAGAAACCAATAATTTCCAATATAGAAATCTATTTAAAGAATAGCAAATCAATAACATCCAATAAATACTTTCATAAATATATTCAATACTTTATTTAAATTAAAATAAAAAATGCACATAAAAGTTCACACATTCATGTATATTTCAGATATTTTTTATGGTTTCCAAGGTTCTAACAAGTTAACTGAAGAAAATTTCTTTTCTGCAATATTATATTATATATATATATATATATATATATATATATATATATATATATATATATATATATATATATATATATATATATATATATATATATATATATATATATATATATATATATATATATATATATATATATTATATATATATATTATAATATTATTATATATTTATATATATATATATATATATATATATATATTATATATATATATATTATATATATATATATATTATATTATATATATTATATATATATATATATATATATATATATATATATATATATATATATATATATATATATATATATATATATATATATATATATATATATATATATATATATATATATATATATATATATATATATATATATATATATATATATATATATATATATATATATATATATATATATATATATATATATATATATATATATATATATATATATATATATATATATATATATATATATATATATTACTTTATTATCTTCAAAAACACAAAACTTAAACATTTTGTCATTAAGTTTTTTTAGTATTTCCTTTTCTTGTGATTTTTCTGTGAAGGATCCCATTTTCCCCCGGGTTATACAATCTTCTATGTTTCTGGGTGTGTTGAAACATCTTTAGAACTTCTACACACCTCTCAAGTTGCTTACTCTGTATAAGGATATGATTTGCCTTTGAATGAAATATGCATCGCATATTATATATAGGAGGTTTCACCCATACAACCCTCCTTGAAAGGGTGGAATCTAGGGCTTTTCAAACTCTCAACTCTTCTGGTATGAGATGACACTCGAATTCTAGCATAATTTTCCTTATACCATCGGTAATACAATGGACACTCTTCTTTAGAACATTCTAGTAGTATTCGTCTATCCTTTTGGAGTGGACAGTGCGATTCGTCTGTTCACAGAAGTTCATCCTATCTCTGTCAAACTCTCTTACTTCAGGCATAACAGAAATGCTCATTCTTATTTTCTACTTTATGGCAATGTCTGGGACACTCTTCTTTCCTCTATTTTTACTCTTACTTTTACTTGCACGTTTACAAACAATGTGTATCTGGTAACGTTGGCCATATTGTTATCGAATTGTTTTTTCCTTATTGTTTAAACTACTTTGCTTAAAACTGTGCCGGCCTCTGGCTTTTTTTTTCCATATATATATATATCAGCATATATATATATATATATATATATATATATATATATATATATATATATATATATATATATATATATATATATATATATATATATATATATATATATATATATATATATATATATATATATATATATATATATATATATATATATATATAGGGAGTGGAGAGATATATGTGTGTGTGCGTTAGATTTTAAATCAAGAACATATAAATTCCATGCATTAAAATGACCTGAAATACAGTATATTCCCTCACTCCCTGACCCCTA
>SEYY01023152.1:47500-62500 GCA_009176605.1 Armadillidium nasatum | reverse complement strand
TATATATATATATATATATATATATATATATATATATATATATATATATATATATATATATATATATATATATATATATATATATATATATATATATATATATATATATATATATATATATATATATATATATATATATATATATATATATATATATAGTGAGGAATGTCACAATACGAATTATTATTTTTAAGTCACCTCCGGAGGATAAAAGAAATACCTCATGAAACCCACAGAGTTGAGAGAAAATAAATTCAGTTTCTAAATTAAGAGCTGACCCGTCACACAAGTCAAAGGAAAATAGGAAAAACAAACTTAAAGATTGTTCCAAATTTGAAGAGATCATTAACGAATGCGCATAGATGGTAAGTCTTTGATTAGAGGGTTTATAAAGAAGGAGTTAAACTATGTGAAAAGACAAACCAAACACTCTCTCCTCAAAGGAGATGGGATGTGACAAGTAATTTGATAATTCTATAATTATAGTCAGTGTCCTTTGTAATAAAGAAGTACAAGGAGAGCGATACCAGAGGTCGAATTGTAAAGAGATGTTGAAAAAAAGTCACGGAGAGTGGAAAAGATTCTACACATTCAAGGCATGTACGAGAGAAAATTTCTTAAAAATGCGAAACGTATTCCACTCAAGGACGACAGACACCATTATACATCGAAGAAAACTCTAGTAGTATAAAGAAGTTCTGTAGACACGTTAGAACACTTTATCTCCTGAAGAGAGAAAATGTAATCCTTCAGAGAAAGATCACAAGAAAAGGTAAAACCAAGCCTATTAAAGCCAGACGAAGACTTCAGTATTGTGAAAATAGAATAAATAATTTTTCTTCAGCATTGTATTTTCGAAGAGTACTTAGTTGTGCGGCAGATAACTTCGAATAGTTTAATAAAATGAATTACTGTCATAACAGAAAAACATTTCTATTTTCCTCTCCCAAATATAAATACAAGAAAAATCAAAGATCATTTACCACAAAATTACACTCTTATGAACAAGTTATTTAGAATTGCAAGGGATATCTTTTTTCCAAAGAAAGAAAGAAAAAAAATAATGCATGGAGTCATTCACAGTTGGTGAAGGGTTAGAGTCAATGTCATCGATATAGGTTAAAAAAATATGGTGATAATAGAGAACACTGAAGAACACCACTATTGAGGGATTTAAAAAGTGAACGATTATTGTCTACACCAACCACTGTAAAGCTACAGGATAGGAATATATATATATATATATATATATATATATATATATATATATATATATATATATATAATATATATATATATATATATATATATATATATATATATATATATATATATATATATATATATATATACTGCAAGCTTTCATGGAATTGTATTCGCAAGATAATAGTAAAAGTTAAGATATAAATATGCTTAAATATTCACTAAAAAGTAAAAATATTAATAATAAATATATATATATAATATAATATATATATATATATATATATATATATATATATATATATATATATATATATATATATATATATATATATATATTATATATATATATATATATATATATATGAGAGATAGAGAGAGAGAGAGAGAGAGAGAGAGAGAGAGAGAGAGAGAGAGAGAGAGAGAGAGAGAGAGTATATATATATATATTATATATATATATATATATATATATATATATATATATATATATATATATATATATATATAATTATATATATATATATATATATATAATTTTAATTGCCACTTTTTTATAAACCGTGGAATCATTTTGTATAATTGTAAATAGAGCTAAACAAATTAGAGGATAAAGAAAATCTTACCTCATCAGGGGTCGAACCACCGCATGTTGCGACTGAGATCGACAAAAGACTATATATATATATATATATATATATATATATATATATATATATATATATATATATATATATATATATATATATATATATATATATATATATATATATAATATATATATATATATGCCATTATTCTACTTTAATCTTTAATACATGTAAATGTAATTTTATCCCTGACAAAGTGTCAGAGAATTATTTACAAAGAAATCAATTTTTTTGAGTGAAAAGATAAAAAGAAATTTAGTAAACAGTCACAGTCTAACATTAATCCTACGTACGTTATGATAATATAATTTATCATTTAATTTTTACGGATGATAAATTTACCTGTAATATTAATATATATTTTATTGATTTTATTCTAGTAATTACTTATATAAATGTAAAAATATTGTAAATTATCTCCAAACTTTTATTTACATTTCTTTCTACCACTTTTCTATATTTATCTATATCTATTTTTATATTCTTCGATATCTATGTATCTATATATTCTTTCCACAACTTTTCTTATATTATCTATATCTATTTTTATATTTTTCGATGTCTACGTATCTATATTTCTTTCTACCACTTTTCTATATTTATCTATATCTATTTTTATATTTTTCGATGTCTACGTATCTATATATTCTTTTCATTTATTCCTTGTCTGTTTGTTTATATAGTCAAAGTTCTTAAAGCCTGAATGGGAAAATTTGTTCGTGCTTTTATTCCGAAGCAGTTAAAAACTTAAAATTCTTCAAGTGTCTGATACGCCCTTTGGACCATACCGATTGACCAGACCATTTCACTCAATAAAGAAATTAAAATAGTGATAGGTTGATGGTCGGCCATATTGAATTTTAGAGCAAACCTCACTCAGAGAAAGTGCGATATAATATCAATATTTCGCGTGTATCTCCAAAGCGGATTAACATGCAATCCTGATATTACCTTTTGCTCATGCGAATTCCTTTTACCCTCGTTTGTATTTGCGTGTTTCTGGCCTCCGGAGTCATAGTTTTACCAAAATGGAATTACAATAAATAGATTTACATTTTATTTTCATTTTTTTTTATTTTATTTAAATTGAGTGCTGGTAATGTATTCCATTTTTAAAACTATAGATAAAATGCTAAAAGGAAGCTCAATTTTTAATGTTTGGTCCATTTAACAATTGAGTGGCTGGTTACTTCGTTCATCTTTTCATTAAATTGTTGATAAAAATTTAATCTATGTGATCCAATAATAATAATAATAATAATAAATAATAATAATGATAATAATAATAATAATAATAATAATAATAATAATAATAATAATAATAAATAAATAATAATAATAATAAAAATAAATAAATAAAATAAATAATAATAGTAATAATAATGTAAATAATAATAATAAATCAATGAATAATAATAATAATAATAATAATAATAATAATAATAATAATAATAATAATAATAATATTAATTGCATGCATGTTTCTTGCACAGATCTAAAAATTACAATTTATGCAGAATTTATTTTCTTAAGAATAAACCTTTGACAAAAATTTAAAAAATAAAAATAAAAAATATTTATTTTTAGAATAAATATATATTTATAATAATAATAATAATAATAATAATAATAATAATAATAATAACAATAATAATAAATAATAAATAATAATAATAATAATAATAATAATAATAATAATATAATAATAATAATAATAAATAATAATAATAATAATAATAATAAATATAATTATAAAATAGAATAACTATATTTCTCTTCTAAGGCGTTTTCTCCATAAACTTGTGACAGTTTTAGATCTTGAGATTAGATGAGCAAATAAGCTGACGTAAACAAAATTACAATAATATATATTAACGTTACAAGTATTTCAAATGAAATGTTTAAAGGTCCTTCTTCACTTACAGTGTTGCTTGACGGTACGTTTCATCAAGCAGAACTGTCAAATAAAGCTTTGTAAACCTTCGCGTCTATTCCATACATTTTTATCAGCAACCTTTTCATTAGAGTTTCAAACAGAAAATAAACATGGTGACTTATTAACTTTTTTCCACCCTAATTATTGCGAAGAAAAAATTTTAACAGCACACGATGGTATAAAGAATTTTTATTTTTATTGCTTTTTATTCTTTTCATAGAAAAAAAAACACTAAAAATAATAAAAAATAAATAAATAAATAAAATAATAATTAATAATAGTAATAATAAGTGATGAATAATAACAATAAATAAAACATAATAATAAGGTAGCTCCAGGATCGAGAAAGGTAGAGATGGGGAAGGCCATTGTGGGGAAGGGGGAGAATCTTCCACCAAAGGATATTCTTCTTCACATGCCGCTATAACATTCTTAAATTATGATATATATATATATATATATATATATATATATATATATATATATATATATATATATATATATATATATATATATATATATATATATATTATATATATATAATATTTACATGTAAATTTACTTCGTGAATTATGCAATGGTTGCTAAAGAGGGGATAATATTAACATGTAAATTTACTTTGTGAATAATGCAATGAGTCTGATGATTGGCGTAATTATTTGCGTATGGATGTGGAAACTTATATAAAATTACTTTTCTTACAGAACCCAGAAATTCAGAAACAAGATACTGAATTGAGAAGAGCCATTTCACCACATGAACAACTAAGTGCTGACTACCTTAAGGTTTCTTGCACAGGCATAACCAATATAGATCTTGGGTTTACGACTCTTATTGTTATATCAAAGCAATCGTTAACTCTCATCATTCCTAAAACATACGATGACATTCAAAGTATTGTATATATATATATATATATATATATATATATATATATATATATATATATATATTATATATATATATATATATATATATATATATATATATATATTGAATTTTTAAGTCTGCTATACTGGGAATCGAACCATCGACCTCTTGGATGGTAAGCAAGCGCGTTACTAACCGAGCCAAGACAGTACAAAAGAGGAGCCGCGTCGGGAAGTCTCAAGAAATACTTATCAAGCAGACTCCCGAACGGGCCCCTCCCGACTGCACTCTGACACGGGGTAACGAGGTCAAGGTTCTATCCCTCTTTCGCAGACTAATATAATAAATATATCAAATCCTTTTAAATGCACTAACTGCTCGTGCATTAAAATATTTTGAATTTTTAAGTCTGCTATACTGGGAATCGAACCATCGACCTCTTGGATGGTAAGCAAGCGCGTTACTAACCGAGCCAAGACAGTACAAAAGAGGAGCCGCGCTGGGAAGTCTCAAGAAATACTTATCAAGCAGACTCCCGAACGGGCCCCTCCCGACTGCACTCTGACACGGGGTAACGAGGTCAAGGTTCTATCCCTCTTTCGCAGACTAATATAATAAATATATCAAATCTTTTTAAATGCACTAACTGCTCGTGCATTAAAATATTTTGAATTTTTAAGTCTGCTATACTGGGAATCGAACCATCGACCCTTGCGCTTGCTTACCATCCCAAGAGGTCGATGGTTCAATCCCAGTATAGCAGACTTAAAAATTCAAGTATATTTTGATCCGAGCAGTTAGTGCATTTAAAAGGATATATTTATTATATTGGTCTGCGAAAGAGGGATAGAACCTTGACCTCGTTACCCCGTGTCAGAGTGCAGTCGGGAGGGGCCCGTTCGGGAGTCTGCTTGATAAGTATTTCTTGAGACTTCCCAGCGCGGCTCCTCTTTTGTACTGTCTTGGCTCGGTTAGTAACGCGCTTGCTTACCATCCAAGAGGTCGATGGTTCGATTCCCAGTATAGCAGACTTAAAAATTCAAAATATTTCAATGCACGAGCTGTTAGTGCATTTAAAAAAAGTATATTTATTATATTGGTCTGCGAAAGAGGGATAGAACCTTGACCTCGTTACCCCGTGTCAGAGTGCAGTCGGGAGGGGCCCGTTCGGGAGTCTGCTTGATAAGTATTTCTTGAGACTTCCCACGCGGCTCCTCTTTTGTACTGTCTTGGCTCGGTTAGTAACGCGCTTGCTTACCATCCAAGAGGTCGATGGTTCGATTCCCAGTATAGCAGACTTAAAAATTCAAAATATTTTAATGCACGAGCAGTTAGTGCATTTAAAGTATATTTATTATATTGGTCTGCGAAAGAGGGATAGAACCTTGACCTCGTTACCCCGTGTCAGAGTGCAGTCGGGAGGGGCCCGTTCGGGAGTCTGCTTGATAAGTATTTCTTGAAACTTCCCGACGCGGCTCCTCTTTTGTACTGTCTTGGCTCGGTTAGTAACGCTCTTGCTTACCATCCAAGAGGTCGATGGTTCGATTCCCAGTATAGCAGACTTAAAAATCAATATATTTTGATAGTTAGTGCATTAAAAATATATATATATATATATATATATATATATATATATATATATATATATATATATATATATATATATATATATATATATATATATATATATATATATATATATAATGGAACCTCGCTTAACGAGCATAATAAGTTCCCGAATCTTGCTGGTATTGTGAAATACTCATTAAGTTAAACAATTTTTTCCCATAGGAATCAGTGTAAAATACGATAATGCGAATCATGCCTTAAAAAATTGTTCAAAAAAAATTTTTTAATACGTTATATCTAAAGGCATTTTTTGCATTATTAACGCATGAAATAAAAAGATTGTTAATATAAATGAACAAGAAAAAGAATACGTATACAAATAACTATAGTAAAGTAAAATATTAAGAAATAAATACGGTTGTAACTTACTAAGAAAGAAGGAAGCCCCAGGATCGAGAGGGGCGAAAATCAGGGGAAGAGAATCTTCCACCAACAACGGAAATTCTTCTTTATTCGCTGCTCTAATATTCTCGACAGACTCACTGGCTTTAAATCTTGTAGAAACACTGACACTATTGGAACTTTCTTCAGAATCCTTTATCACTAGAAACCTCTCTAGAGTCATTTGCTTTTGCTTACGTTTCAAAATTTGGAGAAAATGCAACACATCATTAAATAAATTTGTAGCAGACTGATAGCCGAGAGGCAAGTGGGAGCAGGGTTTCCAGAACTGAGTTTTCTTACTTTTGTTACAACGGTGTCATAAGTTGCTACTATACATTTGCATTATTTAACAAATGTTACTGAATTAATGGCTCGTTATGCGAAACGTTGCTCGTTAAGGGTCATTTTTAAACAATTTTTGTTCTCGTTATGCGAATCCTTCTTTGAGAGTTGCTCGTTAGGCGAGGTTCCGTATATATATATATATATATATATATATATATATATATATATATATATATATATATATATATATATATATATATATATATATATATATATATATATATATATATATATATATGTATAATTCATATTTACACTATTTTTAGAAGGCAGGAAAGATCTGGTGAAAGTTGTCAAGCAAAACAGAAATGTGTCGACGTTTTTAAACTAATCGTAAGTTTTATCGAAATTGCTGCTCGATCTCACCAAACATTTGGCAGTTTATCAAACATCATTCAGTTCAAGTAAAACGTCAGATTTGCTGTCCATGCTCAGTTTTATTTAATACTATTTACTTGATCAAACTTATCGTCAAGCAAAATTGTAAGTGTGGAAGGGACTTAAGAGATTTAACACTGAATTTTATGTTAAAGTTTACTTTGCAATTTTTACTGTATAAAAACCTCAGCCATTTTCAACTTTAGGGTTTCATCTGAAGAATACAGGTCTTTGAAACAAGTACAAAGGCTATATTTTTAAGAGTTATCTTAATTGTGTTCTACTTAGTTGGCTTAAATCTATGTTGATCCGCTCTGTCTAATATTCTGTTAGTGGTGTCGTGCAGTTAAGACTCAGGGCATTGGAATAGGTGCTTCAACGTGATAACTAAGCTTGTCGGTGGACATACAATTCTGCAGAAGTTTTTTTCAAAAAGTTAAGCTTTGGTTCAACAAAATAAAAATATTCCAAGAGACTATGCTATATCAATCGATTAAGCACGGTGTTTCATGAAAAAAATATCCAAATAGCCATCGTTGTGTGTGTGTGTATCTTTTATTTTTCGTCAACTAGACAAGTTTAATTTCAGTGTATATATATATATATATATATATATATATATATATATATATATATATATATATATATATATATATATATATATATATATATATATATATATATATATATAATATATATATATATATATATATATATATATATATATATATATATATATATATTTATTTAATTAAAAATTTTTTTAACCATTCATTAATCAAATTTGCATCAATTTTAAGTCCAATTCTTAGAATTTAAATTAAAAAAAAAGTATATAATTTAGTTCAGAGAAAATAAACTAGTTTGTAATCTTCTGATTTTAATAATTGATTTTTCACACACATATATATATATATATATATATATATATATATATATATATATATATATATATATATATATATATATATATATATATATATATATATATATATATATATATATATATATATATATATATATATATATATATATATATATATATATATATGAAACGGATGGCATCAAGGATACGAAAGTTAAGTGATAATTCTTCTATATTTTTATTCTAAATTTATATAACTACACAACAAAAATTGTCCTAACGAATCGTTGGGACAAGTGGCAAAAATGTCACAGTAAAATTTTCAATAGAGAAAAGACACGTTAAGTAAAAGATAGCAGCTTCACCGATTTGTTTTCTAATAAGAAAATAACTGAAAAAATTTGTTGAGACATTTTTGCCACTTGTCCCAACGATTCGTTAGGACAATATTTGTAGTATACAATTAAGTGCAATAAATACTATGAAAATGCCTTTATGGTTTATATGACCTTGACATTGAATTAGTTTTAGTATTATTGAATTAGAATCAGTATTAGCATGTATTAATTGTTGTCGCTTTCTCTTGTATGATAAATCTAAAAAAAATATGCAGGGTGGTCCCTAATAACTTATCATATTATTATTATTATGTAATTAAATGATGTCATATTTTTAGGGACCACCCTGTATATCCGTCTCTTCGAGTGATGTTAATGCTGGTATAAATTAGTGTTAAATTTAGAAAGATCAAAACATCCGGTCACTTCCTTTGGTAGATCGGATATGGAGTAAAATTTGCTAGTTCATTTTTAAATGCATTAAATTTATTATGCAGTAAAAAATAAAAATAAAAATTTTTTTAAAAATAAAAAATAATAAAATGAAAAAATAAATAAATAAAATAAAAACAATAATAAATAATAAAATATATAATAATAATATAATAATATAATATAATATAATTATATAATATATATATATATAATATATATATATATATATATATATATATATATATATATATATATATATATATATATATATATATATATATATATATATATATATATATATATATATATATATATAGAGAGAGAGAGAGAGAGAGAGAGAGAGAGAGAATGAATGTGTGTTTGTGTGACTAATGAATAACTCTATCTTTGAATTTGGATCAATTCATTAACAGTTTTCTTTAAAACGAATAAGCACAAAAAAAAAATAAAAAAATAAAAAAAATTCAAAAATTTTTTTTTTTTTTTCAAAACTTTAAAAAAAAAATTAATAATAATATTTAATACCTAAAATTAGTAATACACTGTTTAAAAGTTAGATAAATTTAATTTTATTATGTCGTTATCTATAATATGGCCATACTGGCCAAATGTGGCCCGAGAGTTTCTTTAAAAATATTTATTAACATAAAGTAATCAAGATATTAAGTAACAAATTGCAATAAATAATTAGGGTAATTATAATTAAGGTAATTATAATTACCTTTAGATAATTATTAAAATTAAATTATACTACTATTACTACCACTAATAATAATAATAAATAATAATAATGTAAAGTAATAATAATATAAAGTAATATTCTAGTGGTAATAATAATAATAATAATAATAATAATAATAATAATAATAATAAAGAACAACAATTTAAATGTACGATGATTGGATATATATCTTTATGAAACAATCCACTAAGATAGATAGATGATTGTGAAACTATATATATATATATATATATATATATATATATATATATATATATATATATATATATATATATATATATATATATATATATATATATATATATATATATATATATATATATATATATATATATATATATTATATATTTACCATTATTTTCTTCCCCGGTATGCAGGAACATGTAGTTTCTGCACCCGACGCCACCCTGCATCTTGCGGGTATAATATATAATATATATATATATATATATATATATATATATATATATATATATATATATATATATATATATATATATAATTTTTCTCTCAAGTTCTTACTGAAATTTTAAATAAGATTCAGAAACGGAGCTTGATTCTTTATCGTACTGTTTAACCTACTTCATTACTTGTCTTTCATAACTGTTCGTCCGTACAGGCACGTTAATGTTCTAACTGTTTAATCTCAAATAGAATATACACACATACGCTTTTGCCTC
Source organism: Armadillidium nasatum (assembly GCA_009176605.1). NCBI lineage: Eukaryota > Metazoa > Arthropoda > Malacostraca > Isopoda > Armadillidiidae > Armadillidium > Armadillidium nasatum. Next base: position 52,045 of record SEYY01023152.1, on the reverse strand, counting down.
AGATAAATGATTTTGCTTTTAGAAGCTCATAGCTTATAAATGCGTTGCAGACAAGAGAGATTTAATATTCTAGATGAAAGACTTTTGTTCTTTTAAAATATTAAATCTTTTGAAGTGACTTTCTCAAGTATCATCAAAATACTTAAAATACTTGTAGAAAATTAAATCAAACTTTAAAAATAAAATATGGATAAAAGGAGAAATATCAGAAGAAAATAGAGGATGAAAAAATAAAAATATTAAGCAAATAAATAATAAAATAGAAAAATAAAACTAATAAAAAAATAAAAAATAAAATAAAATAAATAAATAAATTTCAATTAAAAAAACGGAAACCAATGAATTGAAATAATAAAATAAATAAATAAATAAAGTAAAATGATTAAATAAAAAGATAAAACTAATAAAAAACAAAAGAGAAAATAAATAAATTAAATAAATAAATTTGAATTAAAAAAACGGAAACCAATGAATTGAAATAATAAAAATAAATAAATAAATAAAGTAAAATGATTAAATAAAAAATATTTAATTATATAAATAAAAATATTTCTCTACTTTATTAAAACATAAATGAAATTGATAATAAAAATTAACTATTATTTAATAAATCGATGCATTAATTAAAATGACTAAAAAATTGACAGTTTATTAAAATCTGAAGTTCAGTCGAAATTTTATTGAAATTTAGAAATAAAAAAGCAAATAAAATTATTATTATTTTTTTTTATTTAAAATTGAATTTTATTTCTCTTCAGCACGGACGAATATTTCTAATTATGACTAAAATTATTTCAAATGGATTAATTTTTCAATAATTAAAACACAGGCAGGAAAAAGCGCACTCACACAATATATATCATATTATATATATATATATATATATATATATATATATATATATATATATATATATATATATATATATATATATATATATATATATATATATATATATATATATATATATATATATATATATATGATGATGATTGTGTGAGTACGCTTTTCCTGCCTGTGTTTGAATTATTGAAAAATTCATATATATATATTATATATATATATATATATATATATATATATATATATATATATATATATATATATATATATATATATATATATATATATATATATATATATATATATATATATATATATATATATATATATATATATATATATATATATATATATATACCCCGTCTATTATGGCAAGAAGGTAGTGCGATTGACTCTAGTGCATGAAGAAAAAAATAAAATATGAATAAGTTCCTCTCCTGTGAGATTTGAACTTTTTAATAATTTATTTATTTATTTTATTTTTTATTTTTTTATGTCTCCTCTGGTAGTCAAAGGCCAGAGGCCTACCAATTTTCCACCAGAGCTGGGGGAATATCAAAATCAGAATCAAGTTAAAATTCGACATGTCTTGAAACACGGCGTTTGAAGGTGAGCAAGTCAAAGGAAGTTGAGAGAGAGAGAGAGAGATGGAGAATATATATATATAAATATATATATATAATATATATATATATATATATATATATATATATATATATATATATATATATATATATATATATATATATATATATATATATATATATATATATATACATTATAATGTTAAAAATTTCTTAGGATTCAGATGGAGAATGTCTTTCATTCCTGTTTTAAAAATAATTTTCGGCAGATAAACCAGTTCCCTACCTGTATCCCTCATAGTCTTCTGGATGAATACAACATTCTAGACTCTAAACCTTTTATTAAATTCTGCTTCTTTCCACATGTCGATTTCTTTATCACCAGATCAAATTCATATCTCTGTATACTCATTCGCCTTTTTAAGTCTTCTGCAGGAAAGACCAAAGACCCTCGCCTACTGTGAGGAAAGGTTTACTGCATTTTGGTGCCACAAAATTGGTCGAACAACTTTGATTTTTCTTGGAATGATTGTCTCTTCGAAAGGAAGGGGGACCCACGGAGTGTGTAAAGGGCATTACTGAGGTGACACTCTGTCATGGACGTGTCATTATTTCCTAAAACTAAACCTAACAACCCTTAGTTTAAATCAAAGAAGATAAAACTATTAGCAAACATAATAGAAATCATGAATATTGTAAAAGAGTTAGAAACTATTCAGAAAAAATATTTAGCAAATTCTGAATATTAGGAGTTTAGATGTCATATTAAAGGATACCGACGACATTAGCATTCTTTAAGATGAAAGTAGTTGCCTATAAAAGTGCTGAAACAGAATTAATCAAAAGAAATACTGCATCGATAATATTTATTTAGATAAGAAAATAAATCTTAAATTCAGTAAACTAGTAAACAATTTAAAAAAAAGAAAAAGAAAAAAATAAAATTTCTTAAAAAATCAACAGCATACAATATTTTAAAACGTTACAGAAAAAAGTTATATAAAAAAAATTTAGTTGCTTTTAGAGATTAACTGCTGAGGCAAGTTATTGTTGTAGTTTTAGATATTAAAAGATATTGTTGATAAGAACTGTCAATTAACCCAAATAATGATATTTAATGCTAAAAATACAGTTGATAAGGACTGTCAATTAACCCAAATAATGATATTTAATGCTAAAAATACAAACATAAAAATTTTGATTTCGCATCAAGTCTGCGGATTAAGAATTCTCATTTCACTGCTTCTAAAGATAAAAAGATGTTAATTCATTTTGATGAACCTAGAGTACAGGTTAATGAAGAGAGTCGTCAAAATATCTTTTATTGCAAAGAGGATGAAACTTTAATCAACTTTTAAACTCTTGCTGTCCAAAAGGATGGATGGAGTAGGATAACATATTACAAAAGAAAAAGATAATTAAATATCTTGTATTTACCTTCCCTGAGAGCAGCTCTCATTTAAACCCACGTAGATTTTGCTCAATGACAGAACTCATAGACAGAAATAGTAATAACAATATTTATAATAACAAATAAGAAATAATTATAAATAATTATATTATTAAAAATAACAATAGTAATAAAAGTAAAATAATAATAAATTATAATAATTAGTATAATAAAAAAATTAATTTTTAATTATTATTATTTTTTCAGTAATGTATTAAAACATAAAATATACGGTTTTTTTTATGCATAATTTGTACCTGGAAAATGAATAAAGATTCAAGAGTAAAGATTATTACCATTATTATTATTATTAAACCTCAAAAAAAAAAACCTTCGTATAATGAGTCTTTTATTATCCTTGAAGTAAAGAACGCATTCTTTAAAATTATTATTATTATTATTATTATTATTAGTTATTATTATTATTATTATTATTATTATTATTATTATTATTATTATTATTATTATTATTATTATTATTATTATTATTGTTTGTATTAATAGTTATTATAAATGCTGTTATTTCTTTCATTATTATTATTTTCGTTATTGTTTTTAGTATTAGTACTGTTAATATTATTAGTATTATATATGTGGTAGATATTCCTATAATTCTAGCAAAATCATACACAAATAGAAATGCTGTACTATTTTCTAGTATTAATGCTGGAGACGGTATCTATTATAATTTTTATTATTATTATTATTATTGATATCATTTTCATTGTTTTTATTTTTGTTGTCGTTAATTTCATTATTGTTACCATTATTAGCTACTATCACTATTACTATTAATTGATATTATTTTTGGTATCATTGTTACTAGCTTTTATTATTACTATTATTATTATTTGCTATTACTATATTTATTATTGCTCATTATATTTTATGCATCATATTTGTATATTAATGGTTATTAAGATGTATTGATGAACTATTTATCAACTAAACACTGGAGTTCAATGGAAACCAATGTGCATCCCCTTAGTAGCCCCTTTTCAGAGTATTATACAACTAACTAATTATTAATATTGTATCTAGTAGAATAGGACGTACTGAAAAACTGTATTATCTGTAATTGTACCTATGAATAAAATATTGAAATTGAAATTGAAATTATTATTATTATTTACTTAGTGGAGTTCCTCTTTAAAACAATTAATAAGTAATAAAGTATGAAAAAAAAGTGAACAGCATCATTTTATAGATGCAAAAAAAAAAAAAAACAATAAATATAAAAAAAAAAAAAAAATTTAAATAAACAAAATATCAGAAGTTTTTAATCAAATATAGGAATTGAAATGTCATTTCTTTTAAATTACTTTCGAGAGAGAGAGAGAGAGAGAGAGAGAGAGAGAGAGAGAGAGAGAGAGAGAGAGAGAGAGAGAGAGAGAGAGAGAGAGAGAGAGAGAGAGAGAGAGAGAGAGAGAGAGAGAGAGAGAGAGAGAGAGAGAGAGAGAGAGAGAGAGAGAGAGAGAGAGAGAGAGAGAGAGAGAGAGAGAGAGAGAGAGAGAGAGAGAGAGAGAGAGAGAGAGAGAGAGAGAGAGAGAGAGAGAGAGAGAGAGAGAGAGAGAGAGAGAGAGAGAGAGAGAGAGAGAGAGAGAGAGAGAGAGAGAGAGAGAGAGAGAGAGAGAGAGAGAGAGAGAGAGAGAGAGAGAGAGAGAGAGA
>SEYY01023152.1:25000-35000 GCA_009176605.1 Armadillidium nasatum | reverse complement strand
ATGCGTGTGTGTGCCTGTGTATGCTGAAATTACACAAGTGCTTCCTTGTGTATATGTGTACGCGTGTGTGTATATGGGTACATGTGCATGTGTGTGTGTTTGCGTGCGCTAAAATTACGCAAGTATGAAATTGCTGAAAAGCTCACCTCAGATTGCCATAAATTCTTTACATTGAAATTTATTTCAGTTCGGAATATTTTTGCATTAATAGTTAATGAAGTAAGTAAAATATATTTTCAAATTCATTTAATTTCAATGAAACCTTTCCTATAAAATTAAATTTATTTTTTATTTTTTTTTTTCATATTTTGCTTATTAACGATGGAGATAAATAGTAGTTAGATTATAACGGTTTTTTTTTTTTTTTTTATTTATTTCAATTTTTATTACTTTTTTTTTTTTTTTTTTTTTTTTTCGTATTACACCTTCACTTTCTTTATTTTTTTTATTAACTTTATTTCTTTAAATATATATATATATATATATATATATATATATATATATATATATATATATATATATATATATATATATATATATATATATATATATATATATATATATATATATATATATATATATATATATAATATCTATGAAGGGAGGGTAATTTTTCGTTTTATTACAAAATTATTATTATTATTATTATTATTTTATTATTATTATTATTATTATTATTATTATTATTATGTCTTTGTTCAACTTATTTACACAATTGTTTATCAGTTTAGTAAGTAAACAAAATTTTCTTTTTAATCATTTCTTTGTTATTTATCTAATCCTGTTTTTCTTTCATGCTGTCTCTTTACAAATATAAAATTTTTTTTTTTTATTTTTTATTTTTATTAATTTTTAAAAAAAATTTTTTTACTTTCTTTTTTTTTTTTTTTTCCATGTTTTCTTTTTTATTTCTGTAATTTTTTATTTTTAAAAAATTATTAAATTTCTTTTTAGAAATATTTATAAACAGTAATTCGTCTCTGTTATTAAATAGAGCTATGAGATCTGAGGTGGAGGGGTGTAGGGGGAAGGAAAGGTCAAAGTGGAGATGGACAGATGAGGTAAGGGAGATTTTGGGTGTGAGAGGTCTTAGTGTGGAAGAGTGTAGGAAATTTGCAGCTGAGAACAAAGTGAGATGGAGGGTGGTAGCGATGGGGAGTGGGATATTGAATGTGTGTGCGTGAGGGAATTGTGGCGGGCATCATTCGAAAGTGAGAAAGATAATGTGTAATATATATATATATATATATATATATATATATATATATATATATATATATATATATATATATATATATATATATATATATATATATATATATATATATATATATATATATATGCTTTGGTGGCCAACACGTAGTAGGAGATGCATAAGTTGGAATTGAAGTCATGCCAGAATTGTTATTCTGAATATGATTTTTTCGCATTTTCTTGTTTTTTCAATTAAGTTCAAAAGCAGCAAATTTTATAAAATCGGCAAAATTTCATTTATACAACGCTCTCTCTCTCTCTCTCTCTCTCTCTCTCTCTCTCTCTCTCTCTCTCTCTCTCTCTCTCTCTCTCTCTCTCTCTCTCTCTCTCTCTCTCTCTCTCTCTCTCTCTCTCTCTCTCTCTCTCCCCCTCTCTCTCTCTCTCTCTCTATTTATCTCGCGAGAAACTGTGTGGTATGCCGTTACCGCATCTTCTAACCTTTACATCCATATGCTCGAACACTTTCAAAAGGCTACAACTCTAAAACCTTAAGTATGTCGAACACAGTGTGTGATTTCAGCAAGACGGGACTACAGCACACACAGCTCGAAGATTAATGCAAGCGTTATTATTAAATGACGTTTAATGAGTGAAAATAATATTTTAATTACATTTAATTACCATTGCTTTTTCCATTTTTTTATGGTACTCTCTCTATATATATATATATATATATATATATATATATATATATATATATATATATATATATATATATATATATATATATATATATATATATATATATATATATATATTAGCAATTAATGAGAATTTAAAGGGAAACTCAGCAATTTTAGACGAATCGGCAGTATATAGTAAAAACCGGATATCTATTAACCAGTATCTGGCAAATTTACTATCTGAACCATCCCTTTATATATATATATATATATATATATATATATATATATATATATATATAATATTATATATATATATATATATATATATATATATATATATATATATATATATATATATATATATATATATATATATATATATATATAATATATATATATATATATATATAATATATATATATATATAATATATATATATATATATATATATATATATATATATATAACGAACTACGTCGCTGTGCAAATACATCTCTCCTATATATGCTTTTATTTACAAACTGAAGATAAGAGAAATTATGAGGGTGTTGTGAAGGGTTTTTCGTAAGAGGACTCATCACTCGAGTTCTGATTAAGAATAAAAGGCGAGGTATGAAGGAGGATTAAGGAGGAGGGGTGGTGTTCAACAAAATGAAAATTAGAATACAGGAAAAAGTATGGAAATAATTGAAGATCGTGCGTAGGTAAACCATATATATATATATATATATATATATATATATATATATATATATATATATATATATATATATATATATATATATATATATATATATATATATATATATATATATATATATATATATATATATATATATATATATATATATATATATATATATATATATATATATATATATATATATATATATATATATATATATATATATATATATATATATATATATATGCACGCTTGTTTGATTGTTGGTATGGCCAAAATAACACAACAATTACAACGGAAACTTCAAAATTAATCATCACTTTGAATAACTTTATTCGTATTAAAATGACGCCCTAATTATTTTTCGTAGTTTTATATAATTAGAATTAATTTTTTCATAATTACAAGGAAAGGTAAATTCGCTTCAAAGTTTAATTAATTATATATACATATATAAATATATTTTTTATTAAAATATTTGCCGAAGGAAATATTTCGAAGAAATTTTTTTTCCTATCTTTAGGCGTTTTGTAAATATATGCTTAAATTTACTAATTTAAAATCTAATGCCTCACTGAAATTGATCTAAAACACGCTATGTATATATATATATATATATATATATATATATATATATATATATATATATATATATATATATATATATATATATATATATATATATATATATATATATATATATATATATATATATATATATATATATATACAGGGTGTGGGCGTTACAGGACCTGACCGACATACTTGTAGGACCAATAGGTCATATAGAGATAAACATTTTTTGTTAAGGTACGTATACCCCAAAACCGTTGTCTCGGAGTTATGGGCATCGGGAGAGGTACGCGCCACGCAACGTAACATTGTTCCGGTTTTAGTTATTCTGCTACGTGTTTGTATAGACACGCTTACAGGTACTTCCACGTGGTATTGTGAAGGTAGCAGTAAACATGGACTACGAGGTACATGAACTGACAGATATGGTAATGTGTTACGGTTAGGATAGTGGAAATGGACAGGAGGTTCGTTGATTCTACGAGCAACGTTATCCTCACAGGAGACATCCACACCACAGTACCTTTGCTGCAATACTTCCTCGCCTACGGGAAAGGGGTAACCTTCTTTTTCAGAATCTCGGCAGTAGAAGACGTGTTGTGTGGATTCCGGTATTTGATATGATGATGTGGTCGAAAGTTTCAATGAGGTACCGTCAACCAGCACGCGTGCCGTGGCGTTTGCTATGGGGGTAAGTCACCTGTCCATAAGGAGGGTTCTGCGGGAATACAGCCTACATATGTACCACCTTTAGAGGGCTCAGTTCCTGGGAGCAGGAGAATATGCACTTCGTATGTTTGTACTGTGGTTCTTTCATCGCTGTGCAAATGATATCGCCTTATCCACGCACGTGTTATTCTCAGATGAAGCCTACTTTACTCGTTACAGTTATTTTCAATAGCAAGAATTACCACGTTTGGGACTATGCGAACCCATATGCAGTGCTGTTCGACATAACCAAAACCGATTTGACGTGAACATCTGTGTTGGAATTGATGGCCGATATTTGCTGGGACTTGTAATTCTGCCTGAAGGTTAACAGGAGCTGCATATCCACAATTCCTGCAGACCGTACTTCCGAACCTACTGGACAACGTACTGCTAGCGGTGCGCTGAGAGATCTAGTTCCAGCATGACGGTGCCCCAGCACACTTCTGTATTGATGTGCGGGCGCAGCTAACCGTCTAATTTTTGGAACATCGGATTGAGCATACAGGACCTGTTTAGTGGACTCCGCTTTCACCTGACCTGACGCCCCTTGACTTTTATCTTTGAGGCCATGTCAATGGTATGGTGTATGAAACTCCAGTTACCTCTAGAGCTTAGCTGATTGCCCATATCTGTGATGCGCTTCACCAAAGCCCTTCTTTCCCCTTCTCTCTTCTTGATTTTCTCGTTGTCCATATTCAGGAAAGATTTGAGCTCAGCTGATGCCCATATCTGTGATGCGCTTCACCAAAGCCCTTCTTTCCCCTTCTCTCTTCTTGATTTTCTCGTTGTTCCATATTCAGCAAAGATTCAAAATACTCTGTCCATCTTTCGTTACTTTCTCTAGAAGTTACCAATATCTCACCTTGTGCACTTTTTATGTTGTTCACTTTGGTTCTATCTTTCCTGTATGATTTTACAAGTTCATATTTCAAGGACCTATTCCCTCTGAAGTCTTCCTCCAACCTCTCACCCAACATCCTCTGGCTCTCTCTCTCTCTCTCAGCTTTTCCCTTCACTGATTTTGATTCATTTCTGGCCGGCACATATTCCATTCTAAATTCTGGTGTTTTTCTCAAACATTTCCTCATCCTTTTGGTCTTCTGTTTTGATTTTTCACTTCCTCGGTCCGCCAAGGTATGTGCCATTTCTTCCACCACCATTCCATTGTTCTCCCAACATCTCTACCGCCACCTCGTTTAAACATCACTCAATCTCTGTCCATGTTCTCTCTCTTCCATCCTCTTGCTCATATATCTTTTTGTTCATCTTGTGCTCATACTCAGCTCTTATATACTGCCCTTTAAGGATTTTTGATTTTATATTCTCTCTTTTATTTACTGACTGTTTCCTAACGTTTTTATCTTATTTTTTGCCACTTTCATCCTATGGTCTGAATCTAAGGACACAATAGGTATGACTAACATTGCACACGATTCTCTTATCTGATGAGCGAAAGTAATCTGATCAAAATTTCCAGTAGCCCGACTCCATCTGTATCTTGCATACATATGCAATATTCTAAGCCGATAGAAACCGTTCATTATTTACAGGTTGTTTCATACGCACATGTCAATCAATGTTTCTCCTTCTGCATTCTTCACTTCCTCCCCAAAAGGTTCTAAATCCTCTCTCAACTCTTTCTCTCTCTCTCTCTCTCTCTCTATCCTTGAATTAAAATACCTCTCTCTCTCTTACGGCGATTCTCGTCTCCGCCAGACCCATGACGTCTCTCTTTCTCTCCTTCATAACACCCAAAATCTCCTTCTCTTTAACCCTGTAAGTAGCGACATTCAAACTACTACGTCTTAGTTTTTGAGTAGTCGAGTTCAAGTTCCGTTTTCGGTTAAAGGTTCGTCTTCTTTAAAAATCTGTCCGTTTTCCGAGTATATATATAATATATATATATATATATATAATATATATATATATATATATATATATATATATATATATATATATATATATATATATATATATATATTGAGAATTGCAAGCAAAGAAAAATTTTACCAACTGCCTAGCTAGGCCTTTCAAGGAACCCTCCTCTTTTATCAGAGCTTGGGACCGACATGATATTCCAAATCTTTCCCATGTTGTATATATATATATATATATATATATATATATATATATATATATATATATATATATATATATATATATATATATATATATATATATATATATATATATATATATATATATATATATATATATATATATATATATATAAGAAAATTGAGATAAGAGTAATAGAAATGAGTGTCTCCCGAGCTTGATTGACTTTCCTATTAATGAAAAGGTTCAAATTTCGTTGGCCTTTTTTAAAAGAAGGAAAGAAAAAAAAAAGCGAAAATTTGAAAATCGATCGAGTTTTCAAAGGCTTTTCAAAGCATTCGTTCAAGAAGAGATGAAAGACTTCTCAAATTGTCAAAAGATATTAAGGAAAAAAAAAATTTTTTTTAAATGAATAAATGAACGAAATAAAAGAATTAATCAAATTAAAAAAATAAATAAATAAAATTTACAAATAAAAAGTTAAATTTTTATAATTTCAAAAATTAAGTTTAAATTAAAAAAAATAAATAATAAAAATATACTAACTATATAAAATATACAGAAACTACAACTTTATTCTTATTTGTAGGTGTGTAGGTGTGTAGGTGTGTAAGTGTGTAGGTGTGTAAGTGTGTAGGTGTGTAAGTGTGTAGGTGTGTTTGCATGTACATGTGATTGTGCATGTGTGTGTTTAAAGCTTTGTGATCAGTCCAATTTTTATGCTTTCAACGAATCGACTTTGAATTTATCCTTATTAGGAACGTTTCCTTTCTTCGTCTCTTTATTATTCAAATGCCTTTCCTTCTTCTAACAAAATTGCTTCTTTTCATACAAACCTTTTGTAGCCTATGGAGTTATATTATATATATATATATATATATATATATATATATATATATATATATATATATATATATATATATATATATATATATATATATATATATATATATATATAATATATATATATATATATAATATATATATATATATAATATATATATATATATATATATATATATATATATATATATATATATATATATATATATATATATATATATATATATATATATATATATATATATATATATATATATATATATATATATATATATATATATATATATATGGTAAACCCACGTGCTTGAGAGCGCCAGTTCGATTTCACTTGTGAATCCTAGATATATAATAATAAAAAAATTCCTCTCCTGGAATAGGGCAATGCCCGTTAGATGTGAACTTTTTAATTCTTAAAAAATATATATATATATAATATATATATATATATATATATATATATATATATATATATATATATATATATATATATATATATATATATATATATATATATATATATATATATATATATATATATATATATATATATATATATATATAATATATATATATATATATATATATATAATATCGTAAATGCTTCTATTTCTAAGTAATCAGGTTTTGATAATAAAAAAAACAGCACTAACGCTCTAAACATCTTGATTGAAACGACAATAAAATTCTCTAAAAATACGTTTTATTTATTCAACAGATTACTCATTAATAAAAACTGACTTAAAATTAATCAAAGGTTATGTAAGTAATTGAAGTATAATACATTGAATTAAGCTTTCGTTGTTTCGGGAAATTTAAGTTCCATCATCAGGAAATTATTTCTATAACATTATCTGACAAAATTTATTAATCTGTAAAATGAAACGGAAAACATTAATAATAGTTAGAATTAACACAGAGCACTGATAATGCGATGTATTAGTCGAATTGTAAATGGGAAGGGGCAACTGTCGTTATTAAGAGACGGTTTGAGAACGGGTATATGGATTGATTCTAAAAATTTTAAATCTAATAGTTGGTTGATTTGGGATAGAATTGAAAAGTTACTGGAATCTATGGGATGGATATTTGTGTAGCTATGGGGTCTGATGCTAGAATAGGAAGGAGATGATAGATTTATACCGGTTTTGGGGGGAGATGCCTCTGTGTTCGTCACTTCTTACGGCGAGTTGGCGTAAAGTGCTGACAACATAGGAGCTTGAACAAGCACCACAGGTATATCTGTAGATGATGGACGAACGTAGGAAGAATGGAAGACGTTCTTTATGAGATAAAAAGGAGCCTATAAAAAGGTTCGGGATGAAGACAAAGGTGAAATCCAATTGTGCGCATATATTTATATATATATATATATATATATATATATATATATATATATATATATATATATATATAATATATATATATATATAATATATATATATATATATATATATAAAGGTAGGATTAATTGCAGTATGCTATAATATGTTACTTCTTTATTAAAGAATCTATCACAAAGGAAACAAATTCAAAAGCGAACCCTAAAATAAATGTTAATAAATTGCGTTTTCTTTTAATTAACAAAATATAATCACTGATTACACAAGCACAATTAACTATATTAATGATCGTTGTGTAAGTAAGATTTAATTAAATGGTAATCAATAAAGCAAGTGATATTTTACTCACACGTAGTAACTGCGCCTACGAGGAGTAGCCACTCTCCACTGTAATATCCGCATTCGCATAATATATATATATATATATATATATATATATATATATATATATATATATATATATATATATATATATATATATATATATATATATATATATATATATATATATTAGTGATGTATGTGACAACCGTATAACATCCGTATGCGCAGTTTATAATTTTGTAATATTCGCATCCGCAATTATTAAATGCGGAGTTGCAGATGAATGAAATTTTTAAAGTTATTAATTTGTTGTCTAAATGTTTGATTAATTTTTTTTTCTCAATTTAATCTCAATAACTTTAAAGCCCACGTCTGTGCTCAACCTATGAAATTTGAGTTAGATTAGACTTGAAGGGTATTCTTATTCTCTTATTGATTAAACAACCTTTCCTTGAATAGGGTTCTGCCCGTGAGCGGTGAAGTATAATTAAAAGGTAATATATATATATATATATATATATATATATATATATATATATATATAATATATATATATATATATATATATATATATATTAGAATCCATAGGAAGGGTGCTTGGAACCCTTACTGGGGCTACATGGCATTTTGCTTGGGGTTCCTGGGTTACAGGAGCAACCAACCAAGGTCAAGCAACGCCAATATCGGCACAACAACTGTTGGGACAATTTTAGCGAATAAGACTGAGAAAAAATTTTCGCACGCCAGGATTCGAAACCACTGACAACAGCGTCGCCGTTAGACAGTGAACATAAGGCTCTACCACTGAGCTACGCCGTCTTCCCAGAAAAGAAGGCAAAGTAGAACAGTTTTCAAGCTCTTATGCTTCGAATCACTGTAGCAACTCGGTACTTATTAGAATCCATAGGAGGGTGCTTGGAACCCCTACTCAGGTTGCTTGACCTTGGTTAGGTTGCTCCTGTAACCTAGGAGCCCCAGCAAAATGCCATGTAGCCCCAGTAGGGGTTCCAAGCACCCTCCTATGGATTCTAATAAATACCGAGTTGCTACAGTGATTCGAAGCATAAGAGCTTGAAAACTGTTCTACTATGCCTTCTTTTTGGGAAGAGGCGTAGCTCAGTGGTAGAGCCTTATGTTCACTGTCTAACGGCGACGCTGTTGTCAGTGGTTTCGAATCCTGGCGTGCGGAAAATTTTTTCTCTGTCATATATATATATATATATATATATATATATATATATATATATATATATATATATATATATATATATATATATATATATATATATATATATATATATAACCCTTTATATATGAACGTTAACATGCGCATTCGCGGATGTGAAATATCAAAAATCCAAATCAGCATCTGTGGATGTGAAAAATTAGATATCCGCATCTGTGGATATTAAAAATTTGACATCCGATACATCTAATATATATATATATATATATATATATATATATATATATATATATATATATATATAATATATATATATATATATATATATATATATATATATATATATATTATAATATAAATAAATAAAAAAAAAAAAACTTTTTTTTTTTAAATAAAAATT
>SEYY01023152.1:15000-17500 GCA_009176605.1 Armadillidium nasatum | reverse complement strand
ATGGCTTTCCTACAGACAAAAATTTCTGGCCTCTTATCAAAAATATCTCTAATAACTTCTGTAAATCTGCCTTTCCTCCTCTTATTCGCTCTGATGGTTCTGTAGCTAATACTAAAAAGAGGGGAATAGAATAACAGTAAAAACAGGAGTAAAAAAAAGAAGGTCGAACTATTTTGCTATTCTCCTTGACTTCCTTTGGTTCCATCACCCCCTATTAACCCTCATCCCCAGTTAATAACCAAGCAGAGAAACCGTCAAATAGTTGTCAAGAGGGGTGATTTGTGATTTCTTTTAAGCAGCATTGAACCTAATATAATAAATCTTGCTAGTAAACACCAAAGCTAACCATCACATTAAATATATAAGTATAACCTTATGTAAGTTATCACATATAACATTTTATTTTATTAATATTTTGACACATGGGCCTATTATATATATATATATTATATATATATATATATATATATATATATATATATATATATATATTATATATATATATATATATATAATATATATATAAAAAAAAAAAAAAAAAAAAAAAAAAAAAAAAAAAAAAAAAAAAAAAAAAAAAATTAATTACAGATTAATTAAATGTTTACATAAGGTACGATAAAACAAAAAAATTTCACAAACATAGTTGAAGTAAAAAGATTATTAAATATATTTTACTGTTATTTTGATATTAGATTTTAAAAATTTATTTGTATTTTATAGTGGTTTATAATGGTATTCAAATTTCAAGAGTTTTAATGGGCGGTGGGCGATGAAAATAAATTGGGGATTCAAGTGGGCGCCCCTATAACAAAGGTTGAGAAACACTGGTGTAGCTCATCAAAAGTTCAAAACGAGATTTATGTTCAGCGATCTTTGTGGAATGACACCATCCATGATCTTTCTTCCTACGTGAGTGGCATCACAGTATCGTAATGCATAGTATTGATGTGCAAATTTTCAAGGTGATGCTAGTCGCAGACAGTGTGCAATTCTTCAGTTGTGAAAAATTGTCTGATGTCGGCTGACTTTGCTGTTCTTCTATTTTCATGTCATAATAGTAATCTCTTTTATTTTCATGTCAGAGTACTAATAACTCTACTGTATATAGAAAGTACTCTCTTCTATTTTCACGTCAGAGTACTAATAACTCTATATAGAAAGTAATCTTTCTGTGGGTGAAAAAAGAATATGTCTATAAGCCTTCGATCAATTTAAATTTTGAGGGCTTTACTAGAGAAAGAGGATATAGTCTGGGTATTCGGGACATCCTTAAACCGAATTCATTATAGTTTAGTCTCGGTTTTCCCCGAGTGAAATTTGTTGGTCTGAGATGTTAGCGACGAATTTGGGAAATACACCATCCATGAATATATCGAAGACTCTCATATTCTATCACCTGAAAATGAAGTGAAAACCAAACTTGTACCAATATTTTAAGTGTTTCATTTGGTTCGAGAACTTGTTCTAAACGACCAGTTCCTCGTATTTATGTGTTAACCATCCCACTAGAATAGTTTTAAAAGGAAATATAATGTATAGTAATGCAACTTATATAGTTATTCTCCTAATTAATCTTTTTGTACTCATTAAACATTAATTTGTGGTTATTAACTGGGTTTTTATATATTTAATTTAATGAATTCTTAATTTTAAATATAAAATGGATATTTATTAAGTACACATCTAATATTCACTCACACATCTTATTATGTATATATTTTTTATTTTCTGAGTTGAAAGATTAATTCAGAAATTTATTTGAATTTTTCGAATGGTGAAGCTTCACGACATGTTTAAAATTCTTCTCCATTCTTTATGAAGAAGGAAAAATGGGTAGTATTAATTCTTATGAAAAAATAAAATGTTTTTTGTTTTGCAAATGCATGTACAAGAGATAAATATTTAAGTATTATTATTATTATTATTATTATTATTATTATTGAGTAAAAAGATAATTTTTAAATTATTTTATAATCAATCATTGAAAGATTAGCTCATTTTGCTAGAAATTTTAGCTGGAGGGGAGATGATTGCATATTCTGTTGTTTTATTGCATATAAAATTGCATATTCACTCTCTTATTTAACTGCGAATTAAGTCGTATATTTAATTGCATTATTATTCTCATAATTGATCAAATACAATATTCTTAATAATAATAATAATAAATAATAAATAATAATAATATTCTAATAAATAATAATAATAATAATAATAATAATAATTAATAATAATAATATAATAAACAATAATAAACAATAATAATAAAAAATAATATATAATAATAATAATAATAATAATATATAATAAAATAATATAATAATTAATATAATATAATAATTTTAATTTTTAATTTCTATAGTCTTTCAGGAAAAGTACATTTACAATTTTACAATATTACATTAAGTTATACACTGCGAAATGTAATATTAATAATTTGTTAGGTATCCAGTTTACTGGAAAAGGAGCTTCTAATAATAAAAGATTTTTTAAATTTTAG
>SEYY01023152.1:5000-10000 GCA_009176605.1 Armadillidium nasatum | reverse complement strand
AACAAAAATTTTTAAAAAACAAAAAAAAAAAAAAAAAAATTAAAAAATAAAGTTATCATGCATTTTTGCAATTTGCTCATTATGAAGTTCATAAGACACGCGATAATGAACATCTTGAACAGCTTTGATATGTTAATCAAGAAATTGCTTACTCGAATTTAGAATTTTTATTTCCCTTGAGGTAAGCTAACTTGAAATTTTTTTTTCAGAAACTTGGTTTTAAGTGATTATATATATATATAATATATATATATATATATATATTAATATATATATATATATATATATATATATATATATATATATATATATATATATTATATATATATATATATATATAAATAATAATATATATATATATATATATATATATATATATATATATATATATATATATATATATATATATATATATATATATATATATATATATATATATATATATATATATATATATATATATATATATATATATATATATATATATATATATAAAATCCCACAGGCAATAAAAACAAAAGTTACAATTCAAAATAATACTTTTGGAAGGTCAACTGCATTTCCTCATTCAGGCTTACGATTAATAAAGAAGCGTAAGCCTGAATGAGGAAAAGCAGTTGACCTTTCGAAAATCTTGCATTTAATTTTAACTCTCGTTTCATTTCCTGTGAGGTTATATATTTATGTAAAAACAACAAACTACTTCAATTTTCAGACTCTTTTAACATGGATCATTTGTATAAATATATTCTTAATATTTTACATTTAAATTTGGTATTCAATATCTGGTGATGTGTTGCAACTATTTCTCTTATGTATGACTCGGTAGTTAAAACTAAATTAAGAACATTATTTATTTTATGGTAATTATCAGTTTCAGATTTTTTTCATTTGAAGAAACATATTTTAAAAGCGCTTCCAATATGTTTAAAAATATAACTGAATCACCATTAATCTCGTTGAATATCTAACTGTACCAATGTTGCCGGAGTTCATAAGAGGTGTTTGAAACTAAGTGGAAAATCAATTTTGAGTTAAAATGAGCTGCACCTGTGGATTTCTACGTTAAGAAAGTAGGATTTATTTTTTTTTGTATTTATTTATTTTCATTTTTTTATTTCATTTTTTAATTTTTTATTTTGTTTACCACCGCTCACTAGCCCGAGCAATTTTTTTTTCATAAATTAACTGATTATCACTTTGTTCGATGTGATATAAAAAATTTGATATATATACCATTTAAAAAAAAAAAAAAACAAACAAAAAAAAAAAACGATAAAACAATGAAAAAAATAACTTTTTCCACGTATTCAAATTTTTGCATTTTCATAATAAATAAATTAATACTTATCATTCACTCTTAAATTGACGTAACAAATTTCTGGAGAAGTACTGAAATCGATTTCAAAGATATATATATATATATATATATATATATATATATATATATATATATATATATATATATATATATATATATATATATATATATATATATATATATATATATATATATATATATATATATATATATATATATATATATATATATATATATATATATATAACGGTAAAGTGATTGACTCACGTGCTTGAGGGCGCCGGTTCGATCCCACTTCGGGATCCTAGGTATATACTACCTAGAAAAGTTCCTCTCCTCGAATTTATATATATATATAATAAAAAAAAAAAAAAAATAAAAAAAAAAAAAAAAAAAAAATTATATAACTAAAGCAGGACTAAAAAAGAATGAACGAATATATAGAATAATAGATGGACAAAAAAAAAAGTAAAATTATTCGCATATTATTATTATTATTATTATTATTATTATTATTATTATTATTATTATTATTATTATTATTATTATTATCAATTATTTTATTATTATTATTATTACTGTTTTTTTTATTATAATTTTATTAAATTATTATTATTATTATTATTAATCATAATACTATAAGTAGTACAAACAAGAAACTAATACTAAAAGGTAGCAAGTTGTAAGTAGTATTATTATTATTAAGAATATTTAAAACTAATGATCACGTGATTTTCTTTAAAAATTTGTTTTGGTAAATTTTTTTTTTTTTTTTTTTATGCTCATTAAAAGACATTTTTTATGGCCAAGACAAACCTCGTTATGCGACGCACATCTCAAGTCATTCATGACACGAACACGAAACCTATTTTACACAATTAAACATGTACACACACACACACACTATATATATATATATATATATATATATATATATATATATATATATATATATATATATATATATATATATATATATATATATATATATATATATATATATATATATAATATAAATATATATATATACACCTTTCCCATAACTGTGGGGTGGTGTCTACCATAAGCCACAATCAGTCCTAATACTCATAAAATTTGCCGCTCTTTTATCCACTCACTTCTATCCTCCGTCAACCCACATCCTCGTCCCTCAATAAGTCCTTGACCACGCTCATCCAACCTCCTTTCGGATATATATATATATATATATATATATATATATATATATATATATATATATATATATATATATATATATATATATATATATATATATATATATATATATATATAAATATATATATATATTTACTTTGTTTATAATAAAGTTACTTAATTAGTTTCATTATAACGTAAACAACAAAATATGTTTTGAATGAATCTTAATATAAAAGATATTAAGTGAATTAAATTTTCACACTTTGTTCCATTTTTTTTAATCTATTAAAATGAAGAGAAAAAAAAGCTTTCAAAGCTCCATTTTTAACACAGGAAAGCTTTAAACCATATGTAAACAAATATAAAAGAAAAAATTTCACACGAGAAATTTTTTTTTTTTTTTTTTTTTTTTTAATCAATTTATTTTGAGAAAAATTTTATTTATCTATTTTGTAATAGATTTTATTTCGAAAAAGTTAATATATAAATTCTTTAGTTATTTATTTATATATATATATATATATATATATATATAATATATATATATATATATATATATATATATATATATATATATATATATATATATATATATATATATATATATATATATATATATATATATATATATATATATATATATATATATATAGGGTGAATGCGTCAGTGTGCTGATAATTGCCGACATGAATGAAAATGTTGTTAGGGCAATTTCCCTTTAATACACATATTAGGGAAATGCATGATAAAAGTGATACAAAGGAAAAAGATATGACACATCCGTAGGAGTAAACATAGGAAAACATCAGTGTTGCAATATTATTTATTAACATAGGAGGTAGGTGGTGGTAGCACACATCACAATCATACCCAAAGGAGGTGTTCGAAATGAGATCCATTCGCAACAATGCAAGCTTCGACTCGTCTGAGAAGGGAATGACTCAGTCTGTGGAAGACATCGGCATGTGATCGAATGTCGTCGCACCGAACGATGATACGTCGTCGAAGCGAATTAACATCCTGAACAGGGTCTCTGTACACGAGAGCTTTCAAGTGTCCCTATAAATAATACATCATGGAGATTGAGTTCGGGGTACCGTGGCGGCCATTGTTCAAATTCACGTGACCTTCGAAAGAGTCACGAAAAGGTCATGTGATGGGATTGTCACCTATTGTTATACGTTTGCCGATACAATGTTGCTGTCACACGACCGTTCCCGTTCGCTCGTCCATAAACAGAGAATCAAAACTTCGTCTTTTGAAGAAATTTTATTTCTTCAAAAAATTTGTCACTTTTGCGACGAACAATTTTCTTCAAAATTTTCTTACTTTGGATGAAATCTTGTTCTTCAATACGTGAAATTTACGACGAAAAAAAGTTAAAACAAATTTCTATAATTTATGATTTTATTTCATAATCCGAATGGTGAGGAGCGAGTTGGAAGACGACAACCAGACAATGACTTTTTTTTTTTTTTTCGATATTTGAACGAAAAAAATTTGAACATGTGATGATATTTTTTCCATTCTAACCGATATTGGAGAAAATAAATTTCTACTTAAAAGTCTGACGAAATTATTGGTTGAAAATTTGTTCTAACATTTTGGCTGAATTTTTTAACCAAAAAAATGTTATACATAAAAAAAAAAAAAAAAAAAAAAAAAAAAAAAAAAATCTTCAACTTCACTTGGACAGTCAAATTTCTTCACAATGGAAGAAATTTTGATTCTTTGTGTACGTGAAGATCATATCAGCTTGTTCCCCGCACAGTTAAACTTATTATAGTCACATCCCAGATGATCCTGTACTTTCGTACACGCAATTGCCATTGCGCAACATCGCTAAGAACATTCCGGACAACGAGGTTACCCCTCCAGGACACCATGTGCCAAGCCCTGGAAAGTGATGCCAAAAGTTTTCATATATATATATATATATATATATATATATATATATATATATATATATATATATATATATATATATATATATATATATATATATATATATATATATATATATATATATATATATCATAGCAATTTATCTAAATACTTCAAGATTATATCACTTTTACTATCATTATATTCATTACAAAGAAGTACAAATTAAAAGCATTTTATATAAATATAAAATGCTTTAAACTATATTAAGTCTAACGTCTCAAACATTTCCAAAGAATTTTATTATATTAAGAAAGTTTCGTTTCTAATTTTGTCATCCTCAATTACAGAAATTATAAAACAAATTTGTAGGAAAAATATTTTCCTAAGAAGGTTTGTCAGTATTTAACTAATTTAAATAAATTGTTTTAACTTTACCTTTTGTCTGTTTCCTACTCGGAAAACGAATATTATATATATATATATATATATATATATATATATATAATATATATATATATATATATATATATATATATATATATATATATATATATATATATATATATATATATATATATATATATATATATATATATATATATATATATATATGTGTGTTTGTGTGTGTGTGTGT
>SEYY01023151.1:130000-137500 GCA_009176605.1 Armadillidium nasatum | reverse complement strand
TGGAGGAGAAAAGCAACGGAAGAGTTCAGAAGAGAAAGAGACTGGAGAGAATTAGTTAAGACGAAAAGCCAGACTCTACCTTGTCAAGGAGAGCTGTGTGAGTGGAACTACCCCAGATGTATGAGGCGTATTCCAAACAGGGGAGAACAACACCCATATAAAGAGAAAGCAATTGGTTTGGCATAAAAAAATCATGAATGTGCAACAGAACACCCAACCTCTTAGAAGCTTTTTTTAGAAAGAGAAGTAATGTGATCCTTCCAAGAAAGAACACTAGAGATTATTAAGGACAGATGAAGGCTTGAGTTGCGTGTTTTAGAAGATGTTATAGTTTTGTAGAAGATAGTCTCGAGTAGAGATATGGAGAAACTGAGTTTTTGAGGTATTGAAAAAGACTATGTTTTCTCTTCCTCAATTTGAAGTGCGAGAAAAATCAGAGGTTAGATATTACAAGGCCACCATTCTAGAGTCAATTAACTGTTGTTGGGAGGGGCGCCTTTCAAACTGAAAGGAGTAATGATGGGTGAGATCATCAGCATAGGATCGGATAGGTAATGAAGTAATAGAGGACGATTATTAATTAAAAGTTTAAAAAGCTTTGGGGATAGGACAGAATAATGAGGAAGACCACTATTAGCAGATTTAAAGGATGAATGGTGGTCGTCTACAACAGCAGCTATAGAACGACCAGAAAAAAAATCAAAGAGAAGGATAAATTCTGAAAGAGGAAAGTTTAGATCAAAGCTTTGTACCAGTCCCTATCGAAGGGATTCGAAATGTCCAGCGCGATAGCAAAAGATTCACCGAAATATCGTAGAGCGGAAGACCAAGAGTCAGAGAGAATAGAAAGAGATCACCAGTAGAGCGTTTCTTAAGGAAGTCATCCTAGCGATCAGAGATAAGATTTGAAGAATTGAGATGCTTCTAATTGAGATTCGAAAACTTTAAAAAGAACGGAGGTTAAAGAATGTGACAGCAGTTGGAGGGTTGAGAGGGGTTCCCTTTCTTCGGCACAGGCTGAATGAGCTCACGTTTCCAGCAAGAAGGGAATGTTGAAGCAAAAATACAGAGACGAAGTAGTTTACCATATCAGGGTACAAGCTCAGAATCACAAGTTTTGAGAACCTCATGAGGGATACCATCAGGACCATATACCTTCTTAGTGTTAAGCTCTGAGAGAGCAGAAAATTGTAGGCATAAAAGAGATGGAAGAAGTTGAAGAAGGAAGAATAGCTCCGAAATAGTCTAAGGCTGAATTAGAGACAAAAGTCTGAGCGAAGAGTCCAGCTTTAGAAGGCAAAACGGCGTCGGAAGATATTAGAGGAGGGAAAGAGGAAGAAGCAAAATTAGTTACATTTTTTGCAAAATGCCAGGAAGGGCGTGAAGGAACACGATTCAAGGCACGATTCCGGGATGAAATATAAATTGAATGAGTTTCTGGAGTTTGAAGACGACGGTAATCCCTGAAGGCATCATCCCTATGGAGAATGGTACGAGAACAAGCAGAGTTAAACCAAAGTTCGTTAGGTTTAGTAGAAGGGAAAGAATATGGAATGTACGCCTCCATATAAGGGAGTATCACTTTAGTAGTAATGCTCTCTGCAAACTCCGAGGGTCCACTCCCACAGTTTTGAGTTTCACCAATTTTTTTTTTTTTATTTTTTTCATAAAGGTAATGCACGAATAAGCGCTTGTAAATTTGGAACATGAGAAGGGAGTCGGGGGAAGGAGAAGTGGGAGCATAGACAATCCAATATGAGGCGAGGGTACACTAGAGACCCTCTGAGAAGGTGAAACGAGAAAAGGAACCAACCAAAGGGCAACGGAGTGAAACGGAATGGTCTTGACCATACTGTCACTCCCCGGTTTATGCCCAATGGAGGGCACTTGCATTGCTTTGGACGGCACTACACTCCCCCTACACACACACACACACACACACACATATATATATATATATATATATATATATATATATATATATATATATATATATATATATATATATATATATATATATATATATATATATGTATTTGGTTACCATCTTAATATGTTACTAACGGATTAATTAAGGATTAAAAATAAAATAAAATATTTAAGAAAACAAACCAAATGGTAAGAAGTAAATGGCGTGAAAATAAATTGAAAAACAATTTTGTGCATTTGAAAAAATAAACTTCTAATGGAAAGCAACATATCAATGTTCTGGAAACAAAATTATCGGGAAATGACGTTTCAAAATATTAGGTAATATTAATAAAAAATTACATAATTTAATTAATTAATTAAGTAATTAAATAAATAAACAATTAAGAATAACAAGTTGATCTATGTTATAGAAAGAGTTAACTGTTCTAATTTGACCAAAATCGGAACTGTAGTTACAGAGATATAGAATATAAGCCAAAAAATTGTAATTAACGATTAATTAGTAATTAATTAATTGAAAATTTGGAAAATCAAGAAAAACAATGTTTCGTGGTATTCAAAACTTTACAGTCAAAGAAATTAAACATTCCAAAAAATGTAAGCCAAAAGTGATGGAAAAAAATCTGGTATCGGTATCGGTCATTTTTAACCGATACCGATACCTGAAAGCTCGATACCGATACTTCACTCCATCCCTAATATATATATATATATATATATATATATATATATATATATATATATATATATATATATATATATATATATATATATATATATATATATATATATATATATATATATATATATATATATATATATATATATAGTCCTGGGGGCTTGGGCAGACACAGGAAACACCAATGAGGATGGAAAAGGTGTACAAAACAATATTTAGTCGGAAATTAGTACGGATCCCTTTCTATAAAAGGGAAAAAATCATGGCATTAGCTCAATAAGTATAATCCAATTGAGTAGGTTCATAATTTTCAGCAGAGTCGACTTCATTCTAGATTCCAAGGTATATCTTTAGATTTTAATGATATATTAAATCGGTCCACACCCTGTGGATATCGAGGCCATAGGGATTGTGCGTGTGGGTCTCACATAAATATATAAAGTGTGTATAATTCTTAACACTATTTTATATATATTATATTATATTATATATATATATATATATATATATTATATATATATATATATATATATATATATATTATATATATATATATATATATATATATATATATATATATATATATATATATATATATATATATATATATATATATATATTGGTTACTAATCTCTGAATAGAATAAAGAATAGTACAATGTACTATTCTTGAAAATATTTTTAAAAGCTAAACTTTATTCTTCTGCATCACAATATTATAGATATACAACAAAATTATGCAAATAAAAGAGCATTTTAATCACTGTTAAAGTTTTTAATATAAAATATACTAATATATAGAATCATGGAAGTCCTGCGATCATCAAAAAGGCCATAAATGTTACAATACTGAATAGTGTCAAATAAAAGAATAAATTGAAGACAGCGCCATACGACAATATTATAAACACAGTTTGTAAAATTTAAAAATCTGAAAAGATTTTCTTTTAATTTTCTTTATCACTAAGAACAATTGAAAGTAAAGTAACAGTGATACAGTTACGCTACTTTCCTAAGTTGTATCACCAATAATGATAACGATAAACGAAGGAAAAAAAATATAACATACTGTATACCTCTACTTATGCGTACGATAATTTTAACGCGCCAGCGGTCCAAAGAATCGTGCGCTCTCCCATTTTTCTACCTATTTTATGTCAGTTTTTTTAGATTTTCTTTTAGATGCATAATTTTTGTCTAGTTAATTTAAGTTTTCATCTTTGGTTTGGCAGTGGAAGTGTGTTGAAAACTCCAAAACTATGTTATTCGGAAATATGATTTCCTTATATTGTACAATTTGTTTATCTTGAAAAATGAACAAAACGTACTAGCATTTGTTTGCATATAATTATGTCGTTAAAATACAATTTTTCTAATTTTGAGTCTACTAACTTGACCTCCTCTGAAGTTGGACATGTATATCTACCCATCTCAAGACATGTTATTCTCAATGAATATTGGACAGGCTAAATTAGTAACCCTATTCATATTATTTATAGAAATCACCCAAGATAGCTTGAAAGATTTACAAATGGTGACTTCTCCATGAAAGGGTCATCCTGTCTAATTTTGTAGTGATCTTCATTTAATTTAACTCGATGGAAAATAACGTCGTCACTGTTGAAGAATTTGGTCATTAAAAAATTATTTCAGACCATTTATCAGTTCACTATCAATGGTTAGACAAACCAATTAGTTGGACTAATACATGAAAAATGAATTTCAAACCTCAAAATTGTGATATTTTTTTTTTTATAACGGTAACTAAAATAGATTTTAATTACGTCATAAATGGTGAATTTCTGGAGTCGTTGTCAAACATAAGGACTTGGGTGCAGGTTATTAATTTATTGGTAGCAATTTTGAATTTGTAAATAGGGTTAATATTATATTTGGAATTATAAACTGTAATATTTCTTATAAGAGTAAGGAAGTTATGATCAAGCGGAAGTCAGATGCATACTTTGAGTAAGTTTAGAGCCCTTACCTAAGATTATTTCAAATAAGAGTTATGATATGAAAGTGCAGGAAATGGGCATGTTTGATTCGGAAAGAGGATTTTTTTTAAAGATGTGATTTGATCTGAGTTTATAAATTTATTTTCATCTCTCAATTCAGTTAATTAAGAAGACAAGTGGCTCAAATTTTCTTCGAGAGAAAATCTAAAAAAGCCAAAAGAAAACTTTATATTAAGTTCTTAAGGCAAAACCATGATGACAGAATTAGAAATCACAATGAGAATCTGAAATAAAAAGCATTTTGAAAAGAAATGAAAAAGTACTTCTCCAACATCTTCGTAGGAAATATTTAAAATGGCTATGAAAATTAATTTAATTTAGATACGTAAATTGTCTCAGTGTTATGTATCGGTAGTTAATTTACATTGTGTGGTTTTCATTTGCATAGATATAATGGGATTCTTTATTGAGTAATCATTGTATCGAAAAGAAAAAGCAAAAAGTCAAAAATATCTTGCTTAACTTAATTGCTGATAGATTGCAGTTGGTGGGTATGTCATACACAACTTGAGTAGAATGATCATTTTAACTTCAATTGCATTCCAATTTTAAAGGAAAAAATAAATAAAAAACAATTATTAACATTTAGATAAAATGTATAATTAATATTTTATGAGAAATTTTTCAGAGAGGAAAGATATTTTGATTCCCTCCGAAACAGGATTTAAATTTGAAATTTCTGGCAGACTTCAATTTCGGCCCAACTCTAGGCCTACAACATCTTATAAAGGTTCTCAATCTTTGCAAATGGGTTTCATATAATATTTAAAAAGAGAATCTCCGAATCAAGAGTACTCAACTTAACTTCTTTGGGGTCTCATGAACACTTGTTGCTATTTTTATACAAATTGGTGACTGGTGATCAAAGTTAGATATTAGAGACTTAACTTTCCTCTTACGAAATTTCAGCCTCAGAATACCTCGAACTCCAATTTATAATAGTTGAGTTGCTATTTGAATGCCATTCTTTATTTATTTATTTTCATAAAGGACAGACCAACATTGGATTAAATAAAAAATAATAATAATAATCATAAACTGAATAAAAGTTTAAAAAAAGCAAAAAAAAAAAAAAAAACCTAAAAAAAAAAAAAAACATAAAAAAAAAAAAAAAAAAAAAAAATAATTACTGATTTTAAACTTTTTTTTTTTTTTTTTTGAATATGCATAAAACTAAATGCATAGCCGGATGTGCCTATATATATATATATATATATATATATATATATATATATATATATATTATATATATATATATTATATATATATATATATATATATATATATAATATATATACAATATCAATTAATTTCAATAATTTGCATTTAATTGCATAGCGATTCCTGGAAATAGGAAATCAGAGCGATATATGTGCAAATCTGGGTAAAAAAGGATTCTGTATATTTAATCATGCACACACACAGTATATATATATATATAATATATATATATATATATATATATATATATATATATATTATATATAATATATATAATATATATATATATATATATATATATATGTATCACTTTTACAACCGCAGGCGAAAAAGGGGCAAAGTTTCACAAGAATGAAGGAGAGAAAATTTAATCTGTACTCTAATTATCATTGGCCGACATGCTCCGAAGCACGATATTTAATTTTGAGTCAGTTGGAGAGATAAAAACGATTCACATGACCTTTCCTCATAGGAGACGACATGCGACTACACCATATATATATATATATATATATATATATATATATATATATATATATATATATATATATATATATATATATATATATATATATATATATATATATATATTAATGACCATTAAGATACAAATATGATGCATATAATATAATGAGCAATAATAAATATAGTAATGATAATACAAAAAGTAGTGAAGATAGCAATAATAATAATGATTAGAACAAAGCTAATACTATTCTATTATAAAATTCATTTCTATTATAATATTCATAAAATGTTCAGTATTCTTGTTGTTTGTTATATCAAACATCAAGAACACTTTAAATGGTAAACTGAACCTTAAAAGAAGAGTGGATTATTCTATATTGAAAATAAACTTTCATAAAACATCCCAAATATTGTGTAATGAAATAATGTTTTTTTTTTTTGAGGTCGATGTAAGAGTAAAAGACTAATAAACTGTCCCCTAGTTTCAAACTCCGTTGACCTTTTTTGTTCACTATCTCTTCTATAGGTACTATAAAGGCATGGTGTTGTATTACACCTCTATTATGTCACCCTCGAAATATTTGGGCTGTTTTAGTAGTACATGAACATTATGTGAGTATTACAAATTCCAGGCTTGTTGCGGTGTGTCTTTTTTTTCTGGAACTCGCTGCCATCTTGTTTTTCCTGATGTAATTAATCTTCGTCTCATTAAAGCCTCCGTCTGCATTCACCTTAGGGAATTGCTTTAGACTTGGAATTCTATGGAGTCTTTCATTTTTAAATTATGCCAAGTAGTAAGGGGGTACTTTCAGCCGCAAAAATATAACTCTCTGACCACCACGTTACCATGACCAATTACCATGAGGCCAATTTTGCAATGTGGAAACCCCATGCTCTTTCTTGACCTTTCTGAGGGTTCAACCCCACCACTCTCCCTTCTACACTCCCCCTTAGAGGGCAGTGGCGTAACCACCAGCACCCCATTTTTTCTCCTGATTTTTCCTTATCCCCTTTTGAGGGTTCAACCCCAACCAGAGGGAAATACTGACTCTCCTCACCCTTAGAAGTTGGTGGCGTAGCCACAGCACCCTACATTTCAGCCTGACCACATTTTGAGGGTTTCACCACACCTCGGAGAGGTGTACTCAATCTCTTACCACCTTTTATACCTCCTCTCCGAATA
>SEYY01023151.1:105000-122500 GCA_009176605.1 Armadillidium nasatum | reverse complement strand
AACTTATTCTGTAACTATAGACTTCCTCTTCTGAGATTCTCAGATCAACTTTTTCTGTTTTCAGTTCTTTGCTTTGATATAGGCAATGGTGCCATCTCTACTTTCCTCGTAAATGTGCTTTTGACACTTTTGAGCTGAATGCTGATTGAAATCGTAATCGTTTTATTTTGATTTCTTTTCAAATGATAATACTTTGTCTGGAGATATATCTCGAAATACAAAAAATGCGTCGATAATTTAGGGAATATTTTGAATATTAATAGGAAGATTTGAGCTTAATATCTGTCAGCGAAAACAAAGTATTGAAAATATTGACTGGAAACTACACCTCAGAGATAATTCTAAAATATAAAACCACAAACCTACATATATATATATATATATATATATATATATATATATATATATATATATATATATATATATATATATATATATATATATATATATATATATATATATATATATATATATATATATATATATATATATATATATATATATATATATATATATATATATATATATATATATATATATATATATATATATATATATATATATATATATATATATATATATATATATATATATATATATATATATATATATATATATATATATATATATATATATATATATATATATATATATATATATATATATATATATATATATATATAGCATTGCCTAAATAAAGTGTCCACTTCAACGTTATATAATTTTAGAGATTTTATTGAAACAAAATTTGAATTTTCTGAACCACAAATTAAATGGAATATTTACCTATATATATATATATATATATATATATATATATATATATATATATATATATATATATATATATATATATATATATATATATATATATATATATATATATATATATATAAAACTGCAATAGCCTGATTTTTAAACCATTAAAATAATCCATTAGAAAATAAAAAGTTTTTGAGGAGCATTTTCCAATTTTGTCCCTTTTCAACCAGGATAAAAATTAAAATTAATCCGGAATAAAAGCTAAGTGAAGCAATTAAAACGAACGTAATATTTTTTCCTTCTATATTTTATTCAGAAAAGTACAATTACAATTTTACAACGTTTCAGTAGGTCCTATACTGCTAAATACAATATAATTTGTTCGTTGTATATTTCTCTGAAAAGGGTCCTTCTAAAGGGATACACATTGGTTTCCAGTGGGTCCCATAGTTTAGTTGATAAATAATTCTTCAATTTATTTTAATAGCCATTAAAATACAAATATAATGCTTATAATATATCAAACAATAATAGTAATAAATAAAGTAGTAAAGATAGAAATTATAATAATGATTATAACAAGAAATGTCAAGTCATTATAAGAATTTTCAGAAATATTGGTAATTTTTGATCTTTAATCTTTATTCATTTTACAGTAACAAAATTCCAATAAACAATTCATCGTATATATAATATGCATAAAAATAAAAAAAAAAAAAAAAAAAAAAAAAAAAAAAAAAAAAAAAAATAATAATAATAATAATAATAATAATAATAATAATAATAATAATAATAATAATAATAATAATAATAATAATAATTGTAATAATAAGAATAATAATAATAACAATAATAATACAAGAATAATAAAAATAAAAATAACAAGAAGAATAATAATAATAAAGAAAAACAGAATGATAATAATAGCAATAATGAAGACAATAATATAATATTAATAGCAATAATAATATCAGAAACAGGATTTAAGTATTTATTCAACAAGTTTCAGTAACAGAAATATAATTGAAGCCAATTATAAAAATATCGCTAGTAATGATAAAACAATAATAGTAATAGTAAAAACATAATAATTGTAATTATAATAATAACTAATAATAGGAACAATAATAAAATTAATGATAATAATAATAATAAATACCATCTCCAGCAATAATAATAAATATAGTATAATATTACTGTTAATATATGATATCATTTGTATTATTGGAATGTCTACAACATATGTAATAATAATAATAATAGTAATAATAATAATAATAATAATAATAATAATAATAATAATAATAAGAAGAAGAAGAAGAAGAAGAAGAAGAAGAAGAAGAAGAAGAAGAAGAAGAAGAAGAAAAATAATAATAATAATTGAGATTGGTTGCCGAATCAATACTCACCGCTGTTTCTTATACTAATTTTGAAGTATACGTTCTTTATTTCAAGGATAATAAATAACTCAATGTAGAAGCCACAATGGCTGCTTCAAGATTTTTCTTTGTGGTTAGTCACTGCATGTATGGATAATTAAAAATTTTTTTTCCCGAGAAATGAAGTTTAAATTTGGTACTAGAAGTAGGGTGTATGAAGAAAAGTTACAGGAAAAGTAGAATAATAATAATAATAAAAATAATAATATTTAAATAAAATGATAAAAACTTCCTCTGCCAATTAATAAAGTGTGAAAAAAATCCTAATAATAATAAATCCCATAATGGCAAATAATAATAATAATAATAATAATAATAATAATAATTAATAATTCATCGTGCAATCTATTATTCTTCGAGATGCCAAAAACTCTTTTCTCCGTCGCAAATGCAATAATCTTTCTGGCTTCTCTTCCTCTCGCCCTTTCTGGCATTTTGCAAAAAATGTTAACTCTAACTTTGCTTCTTCCTTCTGATGGTTCAATTGCTCAAACTTTGCCTTTAATTCAACCTTAGACGATTCCGGAGCTGTTCATACTTCTTGAACCCCCTCCAACTCCTTTATGCCTAAAATTGTAATTTCTTCTAAAGACGTCATTTCTGCTCTCTCTGAGCTTAACACTAAGAATGAGTACGGTCCTGATGAAATCCCTCCTTGGTTCTCAAAACTTGTGCTTCCTAGCTTTCACCCTGCCTTGGTAAACTATTTCGTCTATGTCTTTCTACTTCAACCTTCAATTCTTGCTGGAAACGTGCACTCATTCAGCCTGTGCCGAAGAAGTGAGATCTATATCAACTCTCTAACTACCGTCCTATTTCTTTAACCTTCGTTCTTTCTAAAGTTTTCGAATCTATCCTTAATAGGAAGATTGGGAAACATCTCAATTCTTCTAATCTTTTTCTGATAGCCAGTATGGCTTTCGTAAGAAACGCTCTATTGGTGATCTTCTTTCACTTCCCTCTGACTCTTGGTCCTCAGCTCTTCGGCATTTCGATGAATCTTTTGCTATGGCGCTTGACATATCGAAGATTTTTGATAGAGTCTGGCACAAAGCTTTGATTTCCAAACTTTCCTCTTTCGGAATCTATCCTTCTCTCTGATTTCCTTTCCGGTCGTTCTTTACCAGCTGTTGTAGACGGCTACCGTTCATCCAATAAATCTATTAATAATGGTATTCCTCAAGGGTCTGTTCTATCCCCAACACTTTTTCTGCTTTTCATTAATGACCTTCTCTCTATTCCTTCATCTCCTTTCCATTCCTATGCTGATGACCCCACCCTTCATTACTCTTTTTTTTTATTTTTTTTTTATTGTTTTTTGTAAAATTTGAATGAAAAACACAATTACACGGGATTCGCCATAGAACAAGAAGTAAATAAGTCTACATCCTTTTTAAATTTTATGTTACACATAAAAACATCATTTAAAAACTTACTTATGTAAAATGCCTACTTCAACGGTTCCTTTTATGAAGTATTTTAGCAATTACCCCTGAAGTTCATTCTATTCGGTGTAAAATCTACAATTTTAATATTATTATTATTATATTCATCGTTACTGCAAATATTTAATATCTAGTTAATGAATTTAAATACAGAAATTTGTACTGAAGATGAACGTAGTCAAGGTTTGAAACGTTTTGAAAGGTTTTAAAACAGTGTATTAAATGAGAATGTGGCATTTTTTAGAATTGGAATTTAACCTTTTTAATCAGATTAAGTTTCCCTAGGTAAAGCTATCTCAACTTTATATATATATATATAATTTGGATCAAGTAATTCTTCTTTCGGATAGTTCAAAAAACATATATATATATATATATATATATATATATATATATATATATATATATATATATATATATATATATATATATATATATATATATATATATATTTACTACTACTACACTGATCAGCCTCACTTATCTTTTCGAGGGGAAAAGGATATCAATGGCTATTGTTTAAAATCAAATTAATTATTAAATCGTATTAACTACGTAAATAATCTTACTTTAGATGTGACATATTTATAATAATTATAATTTGTAACTTCCTTCTGAAGTATATTTGTGTGTCTTTCAGGTGTTTTCACTACTAATCTCTAATCATTAATATTCTTCTAATGAGCTTAACCTTCGAATTTCTTCTTCATGAGAATGTCCCTTGAAAAGCGAAAGAGCTTCCTAACCTTTCTCTTTGTCTCTCGTAGTCTTTGAAGAAAAGATTTGCTCTTTACTTTATTTTCAATTAGAGAGAGAGAGAGAGAGTTTCACACACACGTACAAACACCCAAACACACACTAATGTAAGTATTCAAGGATTTACCGATGAATCTAAGAAACATTCAAAGGAAAATGTTTCCGAGAAACTTTTAATTGGATTAAATCTTATAATGTAGAATTCATTTCATCAAATTAATAATACTAAGCAAAGCAAAATATGTTATCAGTCAAAGACTAGGCTTAATACAAAAGAGAGAATTTCCAATCTCCCTAACTCTTTTTTTTTTTAATAAAAAAAAAGGAAAAAAGAATCAAACTTTTCGTTAAAATTTGAATGTCTTAAAATTCGTTCCAAAAATTGCATTCAAAATTTTTTTGTAAAAGAATTCTCTCTTTTTAAGTTAAGAATTAGGTTATAATAGACGAGGATATGGACCAACCGGGTCCCCGGCCATATTTACTGACCCTGGCCTCAACAAATAATCAGGGAAAACAGGGTTTGCCTGCCAGGGTTAATTTAAAATTATACTTATTAATGGTGGATTAAATCAAACAAAATATAAGAAAATTAAGGTTTTAATTCAATTATTCCTTCGTTACATATTGGGTAGGGAAAAATGAATGCAACATAGAAGAGGAAACAAACAATTCATTCACTTACATCACTATTCACTATCAGAATCTTTTTGAACATTTACATCATAAGTTTTAGAATTTGGGTGAGTGAAATTTTCAGGAATAGAGGGCAGTGACGTTGAATATGTTACTGCTCTAAGATTGTATTTAAAAACAGTAACATTTCTACATTTTTTGGCAATAGTTTGATTCTATCTTTTTGAATTGATTTCCCTACTTTGAATTCTCTTTCACTGGCACAGGAACTTGCTGGTGGGTACAAATATGCTTTTGCCAGTGTTGCTAGTGTGGGACGATCATTCTTGTTTGCCTTCCAAAGAGGAATAGAGTCATCGTTGATATTTTTTTTCGTTTTCATATATTTATTCAACTCAGTCAAAGCAGACTAGATTAAATTCGGATATAGACATGTACTGGCTCTTGAATCACCGGAGTTCGCAAAGACAACATCCCACGAAGATGAGAATCCAGAAGATTTAGGTTCTTGAAAATTTTTAAATTTTCGTTACTTGAAGTTTTAAAACTTAATTTACTATCACCAATATTTTAATGAGGAAACTAGTACCATTAACTATTATATTTACCTCATTAAACTGCAATGGTCATATTTCCATATCGTCCTCAGTATTGATATTGAATGAACTTTTTTTTATACAAAATCTGTAATTTTCTGAACAAATGCATATAATCATTAATTTAAGCACGGTAAATAATGATTTAAGTGAATGTTGGCTATTCTACTCCTTCCTTATCTATATATAATTAATATTATTCCTTAAGTTTTTTTTTTAAGCCTATACTTTAACATGGGTTTGTAAGCCAATTGGCAGGACCAATATAAAGTAATATAAAGATGCTTCACAAAATGTGTGTGTGTATATATATATATATATTTCTTTAAATAAAAGTGATTGAATTTATATTTTCAATTTAAATATTTTAATAATAATTTTATTAAATTTTATTATAGATAATAATAATAATAATAATAATAATAATAATAATAATAATAATAATAATAATAATAATAATAATAATAATAATAATAATAATAATAATATTTAAAAAAAATATATATATATATTATATATATATATATATATATATATATATATATATATATATATATATATATATATATATATATATATATATATATATATATATATATATATATATATATATATATATATATATTAGTGATGGCATCCTCATAAAAAGTAACATCCTCATCCGCATCCGCACTTTCGAAAATTCAACATCCGCATCCGCATCCGCACTTCTCCAAAATTCGACATCCGCATCCGCATCCGCAATTAGAAAATATGCAAAATGACATCCGATCCATCACTAATATATATTATATATATATATATATATATATATATATATATATATATATATATATATATATATATATATATATATATATATATATATATATATATATATATATATATATATATTTTCTAAAGACGTCTTTTCTGCTCCCTCAAAACTTAACACTAGGAAGGCGTACGATCCTAACGGTATCCTTCCTGTAGTTCTCAAAACTTATGCTTCAGAGCTTGCACCCTTCCTTGGTAAACTATTTCGTCTATTTCTTTCTACTTCAACCTTCCCTTCTTACTGGAAACGTGCGCTCATTCAGCCTGTGCCGAAAATGGGGACCCCTCTCAACCCTCTAACTATCGTCTCAAATTTCTTTAACCTCCGTTATTTCCAAAGATTTTGAATCTATCCTTAACAGGAATATTTGGAAACATCTCAATTCGCCAGTTTGGTTTTTGTAAGAAACGCTCTACTGGTGATTTTCTTTCCCTTCTATCTAACTCTTGTTTTTCCGCTCTTCGTCATTTCGGTGAATTTATTGCTGTCTCGCTGGACTTATCGAAAGCTTTCAGTAGAGTCTGTGGCAAAACTTTGATTTCCAAACTTTCTAATCCCCAACCCTTTTTTTGCTTTTCATTAATAATCTTCTCTCTCTAACTTCATTTCCAATCCACTCCTATGACAATGATGATTCCACCTTTTATTAATCTTTTTAATTTGAAAGGCAGCTCTCCCAACAGCAGTTAATAGAAGCAAATATTTTTGTTTTCAATGCCACTAAAACTCAATACCTCCATCTCTCTGCTCGACACAATCTTCCACCCAACTATATATCTTCTTCAAAATCACACAACTCTAATATTCATCTGTCCTTAATATTCTTGGTGTTTCTTTTACTGTGATCTTTCTTGGAAAGATTTCATTACTTCTCTTTCTAAATAAGCTTCTAAGAGGTTAGGTGTTTTGAGTAGCCTTCAGAATTTCTTCACAAAATCCCAGTTGCTTGCTCATTATATGAGTGTTGTTTACCCATGTATGGGAAACACATCACACATCTGTGGTGGTTCCACATATAGAGCTATTCTCGAAAAGGTGGAGTCTAGGGCTTTTCATATTATAAAGACTGAAGGCTGAAATACGGTATGAAACGTTCACATTGCATTAAATAAGGATGTGGAAACGCTTGATATTAACCTTTCTAATTAGATTAAGATTCTTCAGGAAAGAAGCTAACTCAACTTTACATATATATATATATATATATATATATATATATATATATATATATATATATATATATATATATATATATATATATATATATATATATATATATATATAATATATATATATATGCGAATTGTAGATCAAGAGTGAGGGTGAAGAGGAAACTATCGGATTGGTTTAGCATAGGAGTGGGATTGAGACAGGGGTGTGTAATGTCGCCATGTTATTTATTTAATCTATTGATGGATGGTGTAGTTAGAAAAATAGAGAGAGAAGGGAAGGGTATTAGGTTGGGTAATATGGAGGGTGAATGGGAAGTGAATGTTTTACTTTTTGCAGATGATGCGGTGTTGGTGGCAGAATCTGGAGAAAAGTTGAGAATACTTGTGAGAGAGTTTGAAGGGAAATGTGCAAACACGAGATTGAAAGTCAATCCAGCGAAGAATAAAGTTATGAGGATTGGAGTTGGGGATGAGAAGATGTGGAGGGAGGAATGGAGGTGTAGAAGTGGAGGGAATGGAAACTTGAAGATGTGGATGAATTCAAATATCTAGCAATATTGGGTGGAAGGTAAGGGTGGGACGGAAAAGAGATATGGAATAGAGTGGTAGAGGGAATGAAAGTGTTGGGGGGCCTAAGAGAAGTATGGAAGAAAGGAAAAATTTTGAAAGAAATAAAGATAAGAATGTTTGAATGTATGTGTTTACCTTCTGTTTTGTATGCGTGTGAAACATGGATGATAAGTGCTCGGTCGAGAAAAAGTTTCAATGTCTTTGAGATGAAAGGTTTGAGAGCGATATATAAATTGAGAAGATTGATAGGATAAGAAATGAAAGAATAAGGGAGATGTATAAATGGAAGAAGGGTGTAATTGATAGAGAGGAGGAGGGTGTGCTAAAATGGTTTGGACTTACGTGTAGAATGAATGAGGACAGAATGGTGGGCAAGGTACTTAGATCCTATGTGGATAGGGTTAGGGGGAAGGGAAGGCCGAAGTGGAGATGGATGGATGGAGTGAGAGAGATTTTGATGGAAGTAATTTGATTTTAGAAGAGGGTAGAAGATTTGTGGAGACAGAGAGAGAGATGGAGGGCTGTGGTGAAAGGGGTTGAAAGGTAAGAATAGGTATGTTTGTAAGGGAATTGTGGCGGCACCACCCCACGAAAGTGGGATAGGTGATATATATATATATATATATATATATATATATATATATATATATATATATATATATATATATATATATATATATATATATATATATATATATATATATATATATATATATATATATATATATATATATATATATATATATATATATATATATATATATTAGTGATGGCATACGCATTCGCATATTCATCAAAATTAACATCCACATCTGCATCCTCATCAAAATTAAAATCCGCATCCGCATCCTCATCAAAATTAACATCCGCATCCGCATTCGCACTTTCCGAAAATTCAACATCCGCATCCGCATCCGAACTTTCTAAAATTCAACATCCGCATCCGCACTTTCGAAAATTTAACATCCGCATCCGCACATCTTCAAAATTCGACATCTGCATCCGCATCCGCATCCGCAAATTAGGAAAAATGACATCCGATCCATCACTAAATATATATATATATATATATATATATATATATATATATATATATATATATATATATATATATATATATATATATATATATATATATATATAATATATATATATATATATATATATATATATATATATATATATATATATATATATATATATATATATATATATATATATATATATATATATTATATATATATATATATATATATATATAGAGGTTCAAGCTCAAATGGGGGAACTCTCTGTCTAAAAAAAAAAATGGAATAATAATATATATATATATAATATATATATATATATATATATATATATATATATATATATATATATATATATATATATATATATATATATATATATATATATATATATATATATATATATATATATATATATATATATATATATATATATATATAATTTTTATTTTTTATTTAAGTACACTCCATGTAGCCTCTGTATTTTGAGTGTAAGGTCCAGTTTGAGGATCCACAAAATTTTTACTGTGGTTCAAAGTAAGATGTTTAAAAAAATGTTTTTTTACGACAATTGATGAACTAAAAAACTTAAATTGGGTGTTATACCCAGCATATGTTTACGGGGGACTCTGCCCCCCGTACCCCCCGACCCGTGAGTGATGATAAAATTGTCGACCACTTTTCCTTTTCTACGATTTGGGGTATTTTCCATTTTTTTTCAGAGAGAGTTCCCCCATTTGAGCTTGTGCCTATATATATATATATATATATATATATATATATATATATATATATATATATATATATATATATATATATATATATATATATATATATATATATATATATATATATATATATATATATATATATATATATATATATATATATATATATATATGATTTGGCTGTCGTCGTGAGTGGAGGTGCTTAAACCAGAAGGGAAAAGAAAAGATAGAAGAATCAGATGGAAGAGAGAGAAGAGAAGAGAAGAAAAATGAAGAGAAAAGAAGAGTAGAGTAGTGAAGAGAAGAGAAGAAAAGAGGAGAAGAAAATTGGAAGGATTGTTTAAAGTACGCTGTAGAATTATACTGAGAAGAAAATTATTTTTCGAACTTATAAATAATAACAGATTTATTTTAAAATAACTTTTTAAAAATATTTTCATAAAACAAAATTTAATAAATCGCAATTAACTTATTATCAAAATTTTGTGGAGGAGCAACAAAACTTTCAAATATCATACTTTCGGCCTAAGTGAAAATTTCAACATTAGCATTAGGAATATAAAATTTAAAACACTAGATTGGATTGGGCGACAAGGCTGGATCATGAAGAATAGTTTTTGGCATGGTTTTAGGGTCTGGGATTCCTTTTAACCAGTTTTTTTTTTTTTTTTGTCTTCCCATGTACGACTGCAGGAATTTTCCTGCAGTTGACGCCACCCTGCATTATGCAGGATACGGTGTGATGAATAAAAAAATAAAAATATATATATATATATATATATATATATATATATATATATATATATATATATATATATATATATATATATATATATATATATATATATATATATATATATATATATAAAATTTAATATTGTCAGCAAGAACATATGCGTATCCCTTTGGGATACGCACATGTGCTTGTCTGAATTTAAAATTATATCTAATTTTTTAACCTAAAATTTCAGTTCTTTTGAACCTTCACAAATTTTAGGCAATCCTAGCCCTGGCCCTGGCCCCGCCCCCGGAAAAATTCCAAACCCAGTCGGTCCCTAGACGAGGTCAAAGCGAACCTCTCCTCAGTTTGACTGGGTATTAGTTACTCGAATTTCTGAACACGAAATAAAGCATTTTATCGAAAAACAGTAAGAGAACCTAAAACCCTATATATATATATATATATATATATATATATATATATATATATATATATATATATATATATATATATATATATATATATATATATATATATATATATATATATATATATATATATATATATATATATATATATATATATATATATATTAGGGATGGAGCGATACCAAAATTTTTACCGATACCGATACCGATACCTAAAAATTACCATATATACCGATACCGATACCGATACTGGTATCGGTATCGGAAAATATGCCGATACTACCGATACCGATACCGATACTTTACTCTTATCCAAAAAATTTGCCGATACCGATACCGATACTGAAAAGGCCGATACCGATACCGATACCGATACCGGTATCGGAAAATATGCCGATACTTGCCGATACCGATACCGATACCGATACTTCACTCCATCCCTATATATATATATATATATATATATATATATATATATATATATATATATATATATATATATATATATATATATATATATATATATATATATATATATATATATATATATATATATATATATATATATATGTTGTTTAAAATAGTTAACCAAATATTTTACGTTTTCTATAAAATAGAAAAAAGAAAATATTATTTGTGCATAACTTTTTATAATATTTATTTGTTAAAAATAGCAACATAATTAAACCTAATTAATAATTAAAAATAAAGCTTTTTGTTATTAAAA
Organism: Armadillidium nasatum; assembly: GCA_009176605.1. Lineage (NCBI taxonomy): Eukaryota > Metazoa > Arthropoda > Malacostraca > Isopoda > Armadillidiidae > Armadillidium > Armadillidium nasatum. Next base: position 110,678 of record SEYY01023151.1, on the reverse strand, counting down.
TAATTATTATCATATATATAATAATATAAACTATTAATTAAAAAATAAAAACCTTTAGAATATAATGTAAATTATGTCCCAAAATTTTAATGTACTTTTCCCGCCAAAACTATTTTACCGCTAAATTTGAATCAAGTTAAAACCATTATGAGAAACTATTATAAAATGTAAAATGTATTTATTTTATATTATTTTGTATTAAAATTTAAAATAAAAATTGTTAATGTTTTAAATTTCAAATATAATGTATTTTTATATATAGATTTTAAATATATTATAAAATAATATTTTCTAATGTAAATAAATAAAATTTTGTATAATATTTCAACATAGATTTGTAAAACTTTAAAAATCATAACTTTGTAAACCATTTTTGTTAAAATTAGGGAATAATAAATAAAGTGGAAAACTTTCCACTTTATTACAGTAGAGATAATTCACTCAGAAGGAAGAAGCAGAAACAGCAGCAGCACCACCAAGAAGATGAAATCTCAATAAGAAAAAGAAGTCCCCACAGAAGAGCCACCTCCAAGAACTGTGCATAGATAGCTTGACAGTTTTATGTCCTCGGCTATCTAACACAGCAAATGACTCCGAAACAACTATCCAGGGATCAAGAAGAAGCTGTTGCTGTTACCTCCCTTTGCCCTTCCCTCGAAGCGGCAATACACGACTGAGGAAGCTGGCTGCTAAATGGGTGGCCATTTTCAAATTGGGCCTACAAGCCCTCCTAAGGCTCTGAAGAGGACCGATGGCCACCTACTCGACCTTACGAGCCGGCATTCCCCTACGGGTGTCCACTACAAAGAGGGTCACTATATAATTGGTGACTCGAGAGTGTGTCCAGATTTTCTGGACAACTGAACAATGGACCCCGGACATCCAAGAAGAAGCTGCTACCTCCCTTGCCCTTTCCTCAAAGCGGCTATGTACAACTGAGGCAGCTGACTGTGAACTGGGTGGCCATTTACAAGTTGGGCCTACCAGCCCAACCACTGACCCAGCGATTCGTCCAAAAGTTCGGCCTACCAGCCGAACTCCTGAACCACAAGTTGGGCCTACCAGCCCAACCCCCTTCAACATCGGGACTTTATGGATGTCTCACAAGGACTACGCTGCCCGTCTTCATGGCTTCTCACTACCACCAGCTACCTCAAGAATAACAGTCATCTCTGCTGCAGGAATGGAGCCGCCCACCTTCTCAGTAACCTCCCTTCCAACGTGGATTCTTGTCCTTACCACAAGAACCACGTACTCCTTAAGAAGCCTAACTTCATTTATTAAATTCTTCTGGCTCAATTGAATTCACCTCAACTTAAAAAATAACGGACAGCAGCTAGACGTCTTTTGGAGCAATTCTACACCGGATGCTTTACGGTCAATTTGTCCCTCTGGATTTCTGCTGCAAAGAAGTTATAATCAACCTACGAAAATAACCTACAAAGAACAACCTACGAAAAACAACCTACAAAGAATGCACATTTAACAACTATCTTCGAAAGTGACTCTTCCTACTACTTAACCAGCAAACGAAGAGTAATCGTCCTCCAATACGTCACATCAACAAAATGAAGAAAACATGGTAGCAGATACTTTTGTCCCGCATTCTCCGGTAACAGTAGAAGCTATCGATGTACCTGATGTTCCTACCTCTGATGCACCTGATGTTCCTACTAGGACGACGACTCTACATCCAGTGGTTCCTATTCTCAAGAGTACACTTTCCAGAAGAAACCCCCTCCGTCGAGTACGCTTCCCTGAAGATGTTCACTCCGTGTCTCGATGGGGAACTGATATATAGTGTCGTTTAAAATAGTTAACCAAATATTTTACGTTTTCTATAAAATAGAAAAAAGAAAATATTATTTGTGCATAACTTTTTATAATATTTATTTGTTAAAAATAGCAACTTAATTAAACCTAATTAATAATTAAAAATAAAGCTTTTTGTTATTAAAATAATTATTATCATATATATAATAATATAAACTATTAATTAAAAAATAAAAACCTTTAGAATATAATGTAAATTATGTCCCAAAATTTTAATGTACTTTTCCCGCCAAAACTATTTTACCGCTAAATTTGAATCAAGTTAAAACCATAATGAGAAACTATTATAAAATGTAAAATGTATTTATTTTATATTATTTTGTATTAAAATTTAAATAAAAAATTGTTAATGTTTTAAATTTCAAATATAATGTATTTTTATATATAGATTTTAAATATATTATAAAATAATATTTTCTAATGTAAATAAATAAAATTTTGTATAATATTTCAACATAGATTTGTAAAACTTTAAAAATCATAACTTTGTAAACCATTTTTGTTAAAATTAGGGAATAATAAATAAAGTGGAAAACTCTCTACTTTTCTTACACCTTCCCAAATACTGAGATAATTTCAGAAGGCATAGAAATAGTAGTAACCTTTCCCTTTATTCCGAGGAGCTGAAGAAGAATCCGCCTCCACAGCCAAGCTGCCCAAGAAGAAGACGTTCCAAGCAGAAGCCCCAAGAAGAAGACGACCCAAGCAGAAGCCCTAAAACAAGCAGTCCCAAGCAGAAGTCCAAAAGAAGCTGCCCTTAGAAGAAGAAGTTCCAACGCCTCTGCTACCAAAAAGGAAACCCAGTTTGGCAGCTCATTTTGCCCTCGACTGTGGTTAACTTTGAAGTAGCCTTCCACCTGAGGCTACATACGCTTCCCTGAGGCTCCAGAGAAGCGGTATCTACCTACGAGGCTACCAACCCTCCTGAGGCTCTGGAGAGAACCGATGGCCACCTACTCGTCCTTACGAGCCGGCATTCCCCGACGGGTCTCCACTACAAAGAGGGTCACTCCTATATATATATATATATATATATATATATATATATATATATATATATATATATATATATATATATATATATATATATATATATATATATATATATATATATATATATATATATATATATATATATATATATATATATATATAAGGGTGAAGTGGAAAAGCTTGATAAAAAAGTCTAGCCAAATTATTAGCCTATATGAGGAAAAGTTGCTATCTGTCAGTGTAATCATTGTGTGAAATTTGAACTTCCTGCAATGTAATATTTGGGTGCTAATTTGCCAAAGAAATCTCTAAATCATTTTGAAATTTATGAATTTTTCATGCAGCTTTTCGCTCGTTTTCCATGTGAAAAGAACCTAGAACTTATCATCTGGAGGTGGCTCCATATAGAGTTTTACAACCCTCCCACCCTTTGTCTTTAAACATGTAGGTTAATTGCCTTATAGAACTTGGAGATACTGACATTTGGTTTCAAATTTGGGTAATGCAATCCTAGATGCTATTTTTGATCTAATGAATCCATCCTGTGAGTCGTTGACACACTGCGGCTGAGGCTTCAGTAACTAATTTGACGCAGCTCTCTACTGCTTGTGAATGGCATTAAAATCTTAAAATATCAATTTCAGCAGGAACGTCCAAAATCATCGCCATAAGATCATTATCAGAAATAGATATTGTAAGTGGTGGTTTAGTAAGTGTAACTGATGACAGTCAATTAGATCTATATAATCATCATCTGCTTTGAAATTTCACGTAGGAATCTTAAATTCATGAACATTTTGTTTTACTTTAGCTATTTGTCTGCATTTTAAAATTCTTCGTCTGACGTGTATATAATCTCAAAATTCTATTTGCTCTCATTTACCACCTGGATTGACTCAGTTTTCGTGGATCCTTTCGTGACCAGCTTAATGAAATATTTCCATCCGAAATTCCAGCACACATTTCGCAGAGATATCTTTGATCTGTACTAAGTTCATCAACGGCAACATCATGCAAAATTATTTCTATCTTTTCAAAGCTTATTACAGGCATCTTTTCACAAAATTCTAACATTTTTCCAATTTCTTCACAGTACCCTTTTGGTTCAGTAGTTTTTCCGTTCAAATGTTGCAATAGTTGACGTAATAGTAATTCATTTTTATGTAACCAACGAACAAACCATTACAAAGGACGTCTCATAGAAAGCTCAAGTTGTCTTATGATACCATTTCTATAACCTGTATTAACCATTGTTCCATCATAACCAACAGCTTGCAACTTAGAAAGGTCAACATATTTCTCTAAAAAAAAGTCATTGTTTTAATATTATGAGAACTGCCAGATATAGAAGTGACATAACCAAGATATACAGATCCTAATTTTGAAAGTAGAACAATATGCCTTTTTGTTATGATCTTCTCCTTCCTTAACCCAAATTAAAGTCTTTTCTTATCATCCGTCAAAGTGTATCCCGTATTCCGATTAAGAGTTATTTCCCTCAGTTTTCCTTTTCAAGTCACTGCGGGACGGGATTTTATTCTTTACCTTCTGATTTTGCTACGATCGTCTCCTTTAGAAGAATCGTATTTGACAATTACTCCAATATCTTTTAAAGCTGCATTTATAAGAATTTCTGTTTTTATATCAGAAACACCAGTTCTGTCACAAGCCTGTGCTATATTTTGAAGCTCAGTTTCCATTTGCGAAGTTGAAATAGAATCTTGACTTATTATTGTGCTTTTCGTTTCACATTGTCTATGTTCAGTATTTCATATTCATCAGGAGAATTTGAAGAATTCAAAATTTATTCATCTCATTATCAGACTATTATCTATAGAAGGAGAAGTCTACCATCTGTTTTTTCTTCACTGTTTCGCAATCAAACGTTTTAACTTCTTTCTGTTGCCTTTTCTTTACGTTGCAATCTCTTTTCAAGCGTTTTGCTTGCTTTAATGTCAATATTTCCAATTACCATTTTTCTAAATGTCCTTAGATCCGTTAAAAAACTCTTTCAGCTACAGGTACTTTAATTCTGCAAGTACATATTAAATATCGAACAGATTTTTCTCCTCTGATTCTTTAAATGATACAACTTTTTTTTCGAAACAATTTAGTTTATCATCTCCTTTCAAAAGCTTCTTAATATTACGATATTTTTTATGGTATTCTCTTATCTTATGTAATATTTGTTGGTCCGTTACAATAGGAACTGAAATCTTTTTCTTTCCCATAAGCATTTGATATCTTTTATTAATTAATAGCGAACACACATCAGCCAAACCAGGTTCCTGTTTGTTTTCTCTTAAAATCTTATAACGTCCACGTATGTCGGAAGAATATTATTTTTAAAGGTTTCAAGTAGACAAACACTGGGCACAAATCGTCTGATCGCGTCAGCGGCATTTCTGTATGCCTTACGTAACAAGAAATAATAATTAAATGAAATATATTAAACAAAAATAACACAAAACAAAATACGTAAACCACGTAACGCTAAATAAATGAAAAACAATTTAGTCGCAAATTACAATTCAGTCGTACTGACGCCAGCAAGAGAGAAAGCATCAGTCAGCGTTCATACATGGTGAGAGAAAGAGAGAGAGTGTCTATGCAGCGGTATTTGAAGGGTGAGTCCCTTGATTCCCAGCGTCAAGTTAAGTGTCAAATTTTCGATTTCTCTGAATGCTTAATTTCAAAAACTCATTGTTTCAAGTCAGAGTTATTACGATTTATGAATCTGTTTTTGTTAGTTTTGTGACAAAATAGGCGAAATAGTTGAATATTAAAATCATTTTGGCAGCCAAAAAATAAATTTGATTTAGCTGAGATTTCGTATTATAAACAAGCTTTGC
>SEYY01023151.1:97500-102500 GCA_009176605.1 Armadillidium nasatum | reverse complement strand
AATAAATTTCTCATATTTAAGTTTTATTAATTTCATCTATATATATATCTAAGCGTAATGGCCATTGGCCATGCACAATAAACTTGTTTTGTCGTCACAAATACAAGTTAAATAATATTCGAAATTTACTTCCAAACCCAGCTCCAAACTTAACCTTTCAATGTTTGGCAACCCTTCAAAAACTGTTTCGTTCTCTAATGAGGAAAATTCCTGCACATAAATATTTTTCAAAATATCTTATTTAATAAATAAAATAGTTAAAAACATGTTTTTCTAGTAATATACAAACCTGAAGAAAATCAAAAAGGAGTCATAAATATCTCGCTTCTCCGGAAGAACACTGAATCGAGTGAAAAATTACACAGTTCTTCAGAAATTGCAATTTAATATTTGAGTTGCGTGGTTGGAATTATTTCGACAATAAGAAATAGCCTAGAAATAATGAATGGGTATTTTTATTTGACAAATTTATTCTAGTTTTAGATGGGCTTATTTGTTTTTGTTTCTAAGAAAAAACTAAAATTCTACAGCCCAGAAAAATTAAGAACCTTCAAATTGTGTCATTGTTCCTCTAGAAAATGCCAAATTATTATTAGTATTTATGACATTCATATTCATAAATAGTATTAATTAAGATTTCTGGGAAAATAAATTTAACGAATGATTTGAAATCTAAATATTTATTCATATTTACGAACTAAAAATTAAAACAAGCTTTTGAAAAACGGTTCGTAGTACTTTGGAATAACGTTAGATGTCAGTAAGTTGTGTAAATCTTTTTTTTTTATTTTCAGCTATAGAGATTTTTGATTTGTATGCGAGTTTTGTGATAATACTATCTAAATTCTTCACTCCAGAACGTCTAGTTCCTGTTGTTTTAATGTAAGCTTCTTCCCAGTTCATCTGTTTATAGCTACTCTTGTAGAAGTAAACTTCGCTGCCCTTCACGAATCTTATCATCTTAATATCTGATAATGTATATTTGTCCACCTGTGTGGTTTTTGACTATTAAAACGAATCTCATTGGTCAACGATTTTAAGTCGATAAAATCGCTGTAACTCATTTCTTTTACTACCAAAGGATTTCCAGTTTTCTTAGATTTCCTAATAGTAGTCACCAATTGATCGGGCACGTATATAGGTCCTGATTTTTCAGCTCTCTTCATAGATTTTTCGATAATACTGTGTATAGCATCACCTTCATTTTGCGTGTGACCTCGTATAAGGAATTTATGTGTAATGGAATTTATTTGGAACTTCTCCACTGCATATAAATACATGGCAAAAACAAATTTGGAAAAAATGATTATATAAGTATGTATCAGTAAGGCCTCAGAAAATATCACACAATAATTTTTACCTGTTCTTTTTGTTGGCCACAATAATTATCTGAGTAGAATACAATTTCGCTTTCAGAACTAGAATTGACAACTTCTTCGATGAACCTATTCAACAGCACCTCTCTGGCCTAGTCCTTCATGCCTTAAATAGCAAACTGTGTGACCATTGTTTATTTCTGACACCAACAACAAAAAATGAGTTAATCAAGTGATTTTTTTTTGGAATTCCGCCACTTTTTCACCTACCGTAAAATTAAGACAATTCAGTCTTGATTTATATAGTAAAAGGTAGAGCTTTGTCCCATAGGTACTGGCAGAACTGTTTGTAAATCATAGGTGGCTAAAACAATGTTAGATCCCATTTCCTTAGCCTTTTCCTTATCAGTAGCCTTCTCAGCCCTTCTTAAGTTTTTTGTTTATCTTGATGCAATTGATCTTTTTCCAACTTTGCTTTCTCATCTCCCTTTGCATTGTTGAATCCTTCACAAAAATCGCACTGGTCTTTTCAGGGGAGAAAAATCCAATATTTTTTAAATTCCGTATTGAATATACTAGTCTAATAATCACAATTCGCTGCAGGTTTACTAATACTTCCTCTCTCTTTTCCATAGTGTCTATGCATTTCAGCAATAGACAATCCACCATCTATAAATTCTCTTGTTGTGTTAGTTCTTTGATAGTGTCATTCCACGCGAGGGATGGAGTTTGTGTGCTTTTGTGGAATTTAATATGTTCTAGTCGATTTTCGGATGTTCGATTTTCCACGATTGCTTTCTCTCATAATGCCTGCACCAGATGTTCTTAATTGAATGACACTGCGAATTGTTCTCTCTCCGTTATTCCGAAGGTGTTAATTATATAAGTTTTGCACACGCGAATTAGCTCCTTTAGTAAAAATAGTAAATGCATAGTAAAAATAGTAAACTGCACAGTTAAGTACGTAACGATCAGAGCAAGGTGGTTCCATAGCCATTTCTTAAACAATTTTTCCAGTTCTTGAAGTGTAGCTTTTCCAAGAGTTTTTCAAAACTTTGGCTTTATTTTTTTCCATTGGTCTGGGTTTCTGAACCTCTTTTTCCCCTTATTTGGAAAGCGAAACATGTTTGGAGATCACAGGGATCTTTGACTAATGTCGATCGGTTAGTGCTTTCACCTTCCGAAAATGTTTCACTTTCTGATGGAGTGTAGTTGTCACTGCCTTCACCCAAAAGAATTTTTTCATCTTGTGTATCATCATTTTTTTTTATAATACATAGGCTATGAAATTTTTCGCAGTTTTAGCTTGGTTACGGAGATTTGTTTGATAATATTATACGTCGTTCCAGATGATGTACTGGGCTGCAGCTGTTGTACATCAGGCAAAATCATCTGAAAATTGTTGAACTATTACTCTCAACAAAAGTACAAATAAATCCAAATAGGTAGTTCTGAGAAAATTTCTCATTTTCATTTAATAAATAAACAGGAAAGTACCTACCCCTTTGCATATTCAATTGTGGAAAACTTGGTTCTAGGATTTTTTCTGTATTTATCGCGACTTCAGCACTTTGAGTAGCAAGGCGTAGTATTCCTTTTGTTCGGTCCATTTTGTTGCTGTTTATATTAGCTAAAAACAAAGTATGCAATATTGATATAGCATTATGGATTGGGAAAAACGCAAAAACATATTGATTGAACAATGACAGAAAGAACTGTTACATCCAAAAAAAATAACGAAAATTTAATGTCAACAATGACGGAATATATACTTACGGCACTGTTCCACTGACTGGTGATGGAAAATTGTGATTTACTTGAGATGAACAATGACGTAATTGTCACTTACGTCGTTGTCCCACTGGGATCAAACACGCAATTTGTCACAACCGTTAAGAAATAGCACTTACGTCGATTTAGAAATAAGAACGACGCGTCACAATTAAAAACTGAAACACAACTGATCGTTATGTCGCAGTTCTTCTAAACATGTGATTGAAAACGCGTACTTTGAAAAACGATGTAACTGCTCTCTAGCGGTCAAGAATATGTATTACAATTATATCGGTGTTGCACCAGATGAAATAATATGTTTTCGTACTGTTGTCGTATTTATTTAAAAAAAATTTTTTTTTGGCACTTGAGTCATTGCTCTTCTGGAGAAGCGATATATAAATATACTGTGGTCTTAATGATGCATAATTATTAATAAAGCGAAATTATTTCTTTTATTCTCAGACATTTCCAAAATTTCAAGCATGTAATTTTAGTTCTATAAACCTATCCCTAAACCTAGAAGACAATAGTTTTATTAGCACAATATACTTATAAAAATAAAGAAACTATTAAACTCTATATGATCAACTCTTGGTATTTTATGTAGTTTCTCCAAAACCCTTTTGAATAGTAGACGGTACAGTTATTCTAATTTGTTAATTAGCGTTTTCTTTAACTTTATAAACCATTAGTGCACCAGTTAGCTTCAGCTAACATTAAAAACATACAGGTTTGTTCATATGTGGTGATCTAGTCTAAAACAGTCACTCTGTTTGACCAGATTTAAATACAAGAGGTGATTAGTTGACCTATCATCAGATGAGCCAAAGTCTTCTTAAGTACATGTTATTCAGAAACATGCTACAAATTTTTGAGAAAGTTAGATTTATGACAAACATTTCCGATACTGGGAGACCATTGAGGAATGAAGCAGCATTTCCTAAAATGAATAGATGAAGTTGACTTCTTCAGCAGAATTACTTAGGATCAAGAGAGCAGAAACTACGGTCACTGAAGTAAAGGACACAGAACTTGGTGAAAATGTAGAGGGGATCGGCCTGACCTGTTCTTCATGTGTGAGGTGTTGATCGACGTTTTCTTTAGATAAAACACAATCATCGAAACAGTGCTGTATTTGAATGTCTGTTCAAAAGAGACAAGTACATCTTGAGGGTCAAGATACAGTCGCCGCCATTTCAGATTCCAACAATTCGTGTACGTAACCAGCAAGCATTACGTCGATATGACGTAGAACAAGGGGGCCAAGCAGAATGAATGCATTAATAAATAGATTATTTGAGTTATTTTTCATTAGAATTTTTCTTTCCTAATATTTTTGATATGTTTATACTGTACATAAACTATGTTTTATGTAAACCAATGTTTATATTTATTCCCTTTAAATATTTATATACACCATAATCATCTGTTCTTGTTATTCTAAATTTCTCTGTGTTTAAGTAATAGTCCATGTTTAAATAATTTAGAACTAAAATTTCAAACCGAAGATGATAAATTCAAATTTTACAAGTTTGCTGTTATCGTCAAATGAAACGTCACGATATCTCGAAACGGTACCATAACTATTATAATGATTAATGGTCTTTAGAGCTATAGAGTTGTTCTACTATGTCGGATTGTAAGTTTCAATTTCGCTTATGAAAATTCAGTTTTCAGGGATGTTGGAAGTCCCGAAGCGAGGCAAATGAATGCAAAATTTTTTGAACTATTCTTAAAACTATCCCGACTTTACAACCCAAACTATATATATATATATATATATATATATATATATATATATATATATATATATATATATATATATATATATATATATATATATATATATATATATATATATATATTTCTTAAATGTATAAATATTTGTGGAAAGTTCAAACTTTGCAG
>SEYY01023151.1:90000-95000 GCA_009176605.1 Armadillidium nasatum | reverse complement strand
ATGTCGCTCTAGCTTTTCTCAGTGTAAGAGGTATGCGATGGATAAGTTCAGAAGAGCAAACGGAGTTTGAAACTATGCAAGTCAAAAGAAGTTGGGAAAACAGATAAAGGGAGTGTGTTCCAGACTTCACCAGTAGAGTATATGGAAAACTGAACATAGCGGTTAAGTCTGGAGTTTGAGAGTTGGACAGAGAAAGAATGAGACTGTGTAGAAAGACGTGTAGCACGAGCTCTTCTCAATGAAGGAGGTATGCAACGAGAGAGTTCAGAAGAGCAGAGCCCGTTGTAATAGCGATTGTAAAGAGATAGCGACGCAACAATATTCGACGGGCAGGAAGAGATTGGAGAGATTTAGTAGGAGCAGGAGAGTTGATGAGACGAAAAGTCCTAAACTCCACCTTCTCAAGGAGAGCTGTATGAGTGGAAATATCCAAGATGTGTGAAGCATACTCCATACAAGTTCGAACAACACCCTTATAGAGAACAAGAAACTGGGGCGGCGTGAAGTAATTCTGAAGGCACCTCAGAACATCCAACCTCTTAGAAGCTTGTTTAGAAAGAGAAGAAATGTGACTTTTCCAAGAAAGATCACGAGAAAAGGATACTCTGAGAATATTAAGAACAGATGTTGGTTTGAGTTGTGTGTTTTCGAAGAAATCATAGTTGTGTGAAAGGTTGTGTCGAGCAGAGCGATGGAGGAACTGAGTTTTTGAGGCATTGAAAACAACCATGTTTTCTCTGCCCCAATCTGAAATACGTGAAAGATCAGAGGTTAGCTGCTCCAAGGCTACATTTCTCGAGTCATTCAACTGCTTTTGGGAGGGACGTCTTTCAAACTGAAAGGAGTTATGAAGGGTAAAATTCTAAGCATAGGAGTGGATAGGAGATGAGGTAATAGAGAGAAAGTCATTAATGAAAAACTGTTGGGGGTAGGACAGAACTCTGAGGAACTATTAATAGATTTAAAGGAAGAACTGTGGCATCCACAACAGCTGCTTTAGAAAGACCGGAAAGGAAATTAGAGAGAGAATAGATACCGAAAGAGGGAAGTTTAGTAATCAAAGCTCTGTTCCAGACTCTATCGAAGGCTTTCGTTATATCCAGCGCGACAGCAAAGGATTCACCGAAATGCCGAAGAGCGGAGGATCAAGAGTTAGAGAGAAGGGAAAGAAGGTCACCAGCAGAGCCTTTCTTACGAAAGCCATATTGACGATCACAGATAAGATTAGAAGAATTGAGATGTTTCCAAATAAAGATATTTAGAGAGAACGAAGGTCAAAGAAAAAGAACTGTAGTTGGAGGGTTGAGAGGGGTCCCCATTCGACACAGACTTAATGAGCGCAGGTTTCCAGCAAGAAGGGAAGGTTGAAGTAGAGAGACAAAAATGAAATAGTTTACCAATGCAGGGTGAAATCTTGGAAGCTTAAGTTTTGAGAACCACGGGAAGAATACCATTGGGACCATAATCTTCTTAATATTAAGCTCAGAGAGAGAAGAAATGACGTCTTTAGAAGAAATTTACAATTTTAGGCATATATGAATGGAGGGGGTTAAAGGAGTTTTAGCTAGAATCGTCTAAGGTTGAATTAGAAGCAAAAGTATGAGTGAAGAGTTCAGCTTTAGAAGAAGGTAAAACAGCAGTTGTACCGTCGGAAGATACTAAAGAAGAAGAAGAACAGTAGAGTGGACATTTTTTTCAAAAATGCAGGTAAGAGCGTGAGGAAGAGGAAGCAGAAAGATTATTGCATTTTCTATGGAGAAAAGAGTTTTTAGTGTTACGAAGGATAGATTCTGCACGATTCCAGGATGAAATATAAGTTGCGTGAGTTTTCAGAGTTAGGATAGTGTGATAACAAGTAGAGTTAAACCAAGGTTTGTTATGTATAATAGAAGGGAAAGAAAATGGAATGTACGCCTCCATGCCAGAGAGAATTACCTTGGAAAATGCGTTCTGCACACTCCGAGGGACCCCTCCCACGGAAGCAATAATCATTCAACTGGAAATCAAAGTACGACGACCTATATATATATATATATATTATATATATATATATATATATATATATATATATATATATATATATATATATATATATATATATATATATATATATATATATATATATATATATATATATATATATATATATATATATATATATATATATATATATATATATATATATATATATATATATATATATATATATATATATATATATATATATATATATATATATATATAATATATATATATATATATATATATATATATATATATATATATATATATATATATATATATTATATATATATATATATATATATATATATATATATATATATATATATATATATATATATATATATATATATATATATATATATATATATAATATATATATAATATATATATATATATATATATATATATATATATATAACGAACAAAAATGCAATAATCGCATTTATAAATGTCCTGCACAAAAATTCCCAAAAAATTATTTATTAAAACAATAAAAATCGCCAAAAAATTAAAAAATTAAAAAAATTTTTTTTTTTTTTTTTTTTAGTCTTTTCAGTTTTCAAATTTTTCCTTTTTAATTTCTATCACTTTTTATTATTTTAATAATTTTTTATTATATATATATATATATATATATATATATATATATATATATATATATATATATAATATATATATATATATATATATATATAATATATATATATCCCTCCTCCTACTCCTTCTCCTCTCAGGTGTCCCATGCCTCTACCTATAATTACTCATGATCGGGTGCATGGGATCCTGAAATCTATGAACGTCAGGAAGGCCAGTGGCCCGGATGGCATTCCCCTCGTGTTCTGAGGGAGTGTGCTTCCGAGTTGGCCCCTGTCCTCGTTCAGCTCTACTCTCTATGCCTTAATACTAATACTTTTCCTCTATGCTGGAAGCGTGCGTTGTTCAGCCGATCCGAAAAAAGGTAGCCGTTCTGACCCTTCTAACTATCGACCTATAGCTCTCACTTGTGTTCTGTCTAAAATTTTTGAAACTCTCCTCAACTCTCATTTCCTGGATCATTTGGAGTCTCATTCTCTTCTCTCTGATCACCAGTATGGCTTTCGTCGCTCGAGGTCAACTGGTGACATACTTTCCTATCTTACTGATCTATGGTCTTTTGCCCTTAGGGACTTCGGGGAGTCTTGTGTGGTGGCGCTTGACATATCCAAGCTTTTGACCGGGTATGGTATGCGTCGCTACTCTCCTAAGCTTCCTTCCTTTGGGTTTCCTCCTTCTTTTGCTTACTCTTGTCTAGTTTTCTCTCAGATCGTTCCATTTCGGCAGTTGTAGATGGAGCGACCTCTTCCTCCTTTTCTGTCAACTGTGGTGTTCCTCAGGGTTCTGTTTTATCTCCAACTTTATTCTTACTTTTCATTAACGATCTTCTCCACTGCACTTCTAACTCTGTTCACTCTTATGCTGATGATTCAACTCTACATTCTTCTACTCATTTCAAATCTGCTCCCTCTTTTGCTTCTAGAGTTGCTTCTCGTCTTCAACTTTCCGATTCTATTCTTGCCGATCTGGATGGGATTCCCGGTGGGGTCATAGCATCCTTGTGAAATTCAACTCTTTTAAAACTCAACTTCTTTACATCTCCCTCTCAAAAACACCTCCTAACTTTCCTATCCTCTTCGATGGCTCTCCCGTCTCACCTGTAAATAACATTAACATTCTTGGTCTAAACATAAACAACAAACTGTCTTGGAAACCACATATCACAATGGTTGCTAAAAGCTGCCTCTAAGAAGCTGGGAGTTCTGTTCAGGTTGCGAGAGTTTTTTTCTTCTGAGCAGTTACTCCAGATATATAAGGGTCTCATTCGCCCTTGTATGGAGTACTGTTATCACATTTGGGGTGGGCTCCGGCTCCTCCTCTCTTCTGGATAGGATGAGTAAAAAGCTATGAGATTAATAAACTGTCCCTACTTTCAAACTCTCTTGACCTCTGTCTCTGCGACGTGACGTTGGCGCGCTATCTCTTTTCTATAGGTACTACAATGGCAGGTGCTCGAGGGAATTGGCCTCTCGCATTCCTCCACCGTTGCGTCGTCCTCGTTGCACGAGGGTGCCCTGCTTTCGCACCAATTTTGTGTGGACGTAGGGAATCCCAGGCTAGCCGTTGTGGTACCTCCTTTCTTCCAGCCACCTCTTTTTTTGTGGAATTCTCTACCATCTTCATTTTTCCAACTGTATTTAATCTTCCACTCTTCAAGTCTTCCGTCTGCGCCACCTGAGGGCTGTGCGTTAGTGTGTGTGTGTTTGTTGAGTTTTATTTGTGTGTGCCCCCTCCTTGAAAAGGGCTCTGCCCGTGAGTGGTGGCGTTTTGTAAAAAAAAAAAAAAAAAAAAGAAAAAAAAAATATATATATATATATATATATATATATATATATATATATATATATATATATATATATATATATATTATAATATAATATATATATATTATATAATATATATAAGAAAAACAGTAGTACAAAACAAAGATGCAACATTTTAAATTTAGTTTAATAGTTACAAGTTATATCGACAGTTATTATATATTTTAGTTTTACAATATTCAACGTTTCGATTTCTCCTGAAATCATTTTCAAGAACTGAAAAAACACAAAAATTATTAACATAACACTGACAAATAAATAAACAAAACAAAAAAAATAAGAAAATTCTATAAATTAGTCAGTCACTCTCACATTTTAGTTATATTTTTTGTTTTCATTCCGATTTTTATATACATGTTGACTGTGTATGTTATGTGTAACGGTAATCATTTCATAATTTATAGATTTTTTTATTTTTTTTTTTTTTTTTTTTTTTTTTTATTTTATTTGTCAGTGTTATGTTAATTAATTTTTGTGTTTTCAGTTCTTGAAAATGATTTCAGGAGAAATCGAAACTTGAATATTTGTAAAACTAAAATATATAATACTTTCGATATA